>PVJO010002850.1:0-134422 GCA_004026905.1 Hystrix cristata | reverse complement strand
GCTTTCCGTTATGTGAACAGTAACTCAGGGCATGATCAGGTAGACTAAGATGACAAATCATGGTGTTACCTAAGACCCGCTCCTTGGGGCTGAGTAGGACCATATATTTCCTGTAATGTGTTTTGCTCTGCCAGATAAGCACCCGTCCCCCAACATACACACACATACACACACACACACACACACACACACACACACACACACACACACACACGGCGGCCGGGGGGAGGGGTTCAGTCACATCGCAAAGATACTCTAGATAAACTTGACTGCTTTTTCTCTCACCAGTCAAGGAAATCGATGGCACAAAGGATCTCAGGAGCAAACAGGTGGCATATTCAAGCTCGGAGACTTTATAAAGTAGACTCTTCATGTAGGGGACTGTTCTAGAAAAGCAACGAAGGCTACATAGCACCCTGCGACTGCTATCAGTGGAGCAAGGTGAAGGTGGAGTCTCAGAACACGGGGAGTGAATTCCACAGAGCTCTGTCACTCAGTCGAGGGACAGAAACAGCGCAGGGCGCCCTGCAGGATGGGCACCAGGGTAAGAAACGTTCCGACTCCACTCTGCGGGAGAACGGAACCAGCAGGAAGCAGGCCAGGGAGCCCAGGACACCCGTGGAAGTCAGCTTCCTGAGACCCAAAGCAGGCAAGGACGAGCCGGGTGTGGATCTGCAGGAGCACACGGAGGAGTTCTAGCACGGATGCTTCCATCCTAGCTACCAAATGTCCTCAGCATGTCCACACTTTCCCAGCTTCACTGACTCTGCCTGGCTCAAACCTTCTTGGTCTCATGGCTGTCAGTCCCACCCCACTCCATACACACACCCAATCCAACCTCTGCACAAATCAGCCATGCCTACCTACCCCTGCTTTAATCCATTTGGAGCTTCTCCCTCCTGCAAATGCGGTGTTCACACTGCAGATGTTCTAGACTGTGTCAGCTGGAACGTACTAGCACTCCACAGTCTGGCCCCTTCCCAGTGTCATTTCCTCTCCCCCCGCATCCTCATTGGTTATTTCCCTCAAAGCCATACACTTGCTTATCTCCTTGCCTGTGCCCGGGCTGCCCCTCTCCCGAGTGCCCCAGCACTTACACAGTCCAACTGCGTACCAGGCACACTACACCTCATCCATCATAGCTTTTCATTTTTTTCAATATAGAAAATAATTTTATTTAACATGCAAAGAAACAGGAATCTATGACCCACAGAAAACAAAAGTTCAAGGTAGCACATATAACAGAGTTGGCAAAGATTTTAAGGTATGTGTGGTAGTTATCTATTATTTTTTTCTTTATTTTAGTGGTACATTTTAGATATACATAATTATAACATTCATCATAGGAAATGTATACTTGTACGTGATATATCTTGCTGCTTCTTTTTTTCTCATTCCCCTCCCCTCCCTTCAACCCTTCTTCCTGTGTTTATTTACAAAAGCTTTGTTTCCATTTGTTTCCTTCCATTCTTTTTCTCTCATTCTTCCCTTCTTGTCCTTTGTAGCTTTTCAGAAATACTGCTTCCTTTGAGCAGCATTTTGCAAAAGTGCCCTCCTCCTGTCCATCAGAATTGCAGTCCTATCATCGCTTTGTTCATGTAGCTGGAATGTTGCTTTCTGAATTAGGGTAACATGCATTGCACTGTAGTTAAGTATAGATAAGTATTCCACCCCTACTTGGTAATCTATGAGTTCCAGGAGGTCATGCGATGAATCTTAACCATCATTTTATTCCCAGGTCTAACTACAGTAAGTAGCTCGGAGAAAAAATACAGAACATTTTGATGACACTAATTTGATGTCGTTGTTTGGTATGATCATAAAGATACTTTGATATTATGAACAAATACTGCTCAGCAAATACTTTGTGCTCTCTCCAAGTGTCACCTGATCCCTTTACAGATAAATGTCCTTGGCATCAAAATAGGCCTATCAAAATCTCCAGCCTCCCAATGTCTATTGTACTGTATCATAGCAGACCATATTATCTCAAAGTGGTTCCAAATAACACCAATGTTTTGGAGTAAGTAAATGGCGGAAACTTTTTAAAAAGAAGGGTTCCTCAATTTCAGTATTTGAGAATTTCTGTTACAAATGAAGTGTCTACACTGATTTCCTTAATGGCAGTCCTCTAAAGGGTGTCAAGAAGTGAATTCTAGATATGACAGACTTCTCAATTTTATTCCACTAAGAGATGGATCGACCTTCCTTGAGATGTACTTCAAGTAATACTACATTTGTTTCTCCACCAAGTCTCAGAGGCTACCAAACATCAGAGAAAGAGAGATTTGGCTCCCATGAGGCCTCTTTCCCATTTTTGAGGCGTGGAAGTGGGAAGCCAGCCTCCCTCCTGCTGATTCATTAGCCAGGCCAGCAGGCCACCTGCCAGGCTCCATGTTTCATTTTCTCTTGATTTTGTAGAAGTACAGGCCTCTTGTGGAGAAGCAGCATGTGGACAGAATGGCCAAGTTTCCATATTCTGGCAGGAGAAAGCCCGGGGTGAGCAGAATTACAAAACCACCTAGAATTCGCAGAGAAGGATACAGAAGTGCCTAAGAGAGAAGAAACACTTTATAACACCCCAGTCTTGTGGACTACCTTGTTCTAGAGAGCCCAGTTGTTCCTAGCATGGGTGCTGGTGATAGGTAATCTGACTCAAATTCCAGCTCTGCCACTCACTCTCTGGGTAACATTGAGCGTGTTACTCGATCTTCCCCTTCCTCAGTTTCCACATTTGCAAAGTACAGATAACTACAGCTACCCAGTGGGAATATTATTGAGAATCAAGTTAATGCATGATGTTCTGGCACAAAAATGTTAGATATCGTTGTTGTTATGTTACAATTATTTAGTCCAAATATTAACCCAGTAGAGGAACCCCTCCTTAAGCTCTTTCTGAGCTCCTGCTTTTTTAGAAAATGTTGTCACTCAGGCATTTCTTATGCTTTGTTCCTGATGCTTTGCAAGCAGTAAATAGTCAGTGAATGGCATGATGACTGAGTCATTGAAGTGCAACTCAAAGGTGCTTCAAAAAGGAATTCAAGATTCATAGCTGTGTTGTTCACAATAGTTAAAACATAGAAGCAACTTGAGTGCCCCTTAGTGAATGAATAAATAAGGAAAGCATGCTAGAAAAATACAACGAAATATTATTCAGCCTTTAAAAAGAAGGCTATTCTTTAAAGGAGAGGAATTCTGACATATACTATAACTTGGGTAAACCGAGGTTATTGTGTTGATTTCATTTATGTAAGGTACTTAGCGTTACGAAGTCATGGAAACAGAAAGTAGAACTGCGGTTGCCAAGAACTAAAGGGAACAGGCAGGGGAGAGTTACTGTTTCATAGTATAGTTTCATTGTGCAAGATGAAAAGTTCTAGATATGGATAGTGGTGATCGTTGCACAATACATACTTGATATGATCTACACAGTTAATAATTTTTAAGATATTAAATTTTATGCTACATGTATTTTATAGTAAAAAATGGACTAGAAGAAATGAGTAATGCAGGAGAGTGGCACTGGGGAAAGTGTGTGTGGCTGTCTGTGCCCAGTTCTAGAAAACTGTGGCACACACCTTAAAGATACCCTGGCTTTGGTGATCCTGGAGCAGAGATCATGGCTTCTTAATGTGCCACTTGATCCATAAAAAATTATCCAACCCTAAATGACAAAAGGGACAAAGTTGAGACATAAGACCAAGTTTCAGTGAAGTTATATCGTCCCCACTAGACAGATGAAAAACTTGAGACTTTGACAGTGTGATTTCAAACTCATGTTCTTTCCATTACACCCTTCTAGAGATTCAGTTTAATGGGGCTGGGATGTGGCACAGGAATGAAGCAGAAATAGAACAGCTGTCGTGGGCAGATGCAGCCCGGGGAGCCAGGACAAAGGACTGCACTAGGCAGTCTAATGAGACGGAGGCCTGGCCTCAAGGGTGAGCCTCAGCCCAAACTTCTGATGCTCCTGTGGCTGGGACCAGAGGGGAGCTCTGGGGACTGTGGTTGCGTTGGTCCAGTGGCCCTCAGCTGGGAGTCGCGAGGAAGGAGTCAGCCAAGGTCTGATGAGAGCCCCCTTCTCCAAAGTGAGCCAGAGACACCCTGCCCTCCCGTACTGTGACAGATTTTGAACATTTAAAAAAAAAAAGTTTACAATCCCAGCCGGGCAAGCATGAATCACAGTGCCTCTGTGCAGCGGTGGCAGACATGACTTATGGCCCCATCACTATGGCAACCGGAGCCCAGCCGGCAGACTCACAAAAGCGCCACTCTGGCCTGACAGGCCTTGGCTGGGCCCTGATGGAGAAGCAAGCGTTCCGGAGAAAGGATGTATTCTCCAGGATTCGCTGCCCATTTGTCTTCATTCAGCACCGGAGAAACCCTCGTGCTCTCTCTTTCCTCTCCAGAGCTCCAGCCAACAGGTTCTTTGCCCTTCTTTCCTCTGCATTCTTCTTTTAGCCTGCCTTCCAAAGATTTACCTGAAAAGAACCCGGATTCGTGCCTGCCAGGCCCCCGGTGGGTCTGCATGGCTGTCCGCTCTGGGTTGTGTGTTAGGGTGGTAGATTCTGCACATAGAGCTTCCACACATGAGGACCCCTGGCAGAGATTTCCTCCATAATGTTGGCCAGTCAGCCTCTTAGATCTTCTTCCTGCCTCCAGGTCATCTTCCTTATGCAGCTGGCACAGGTTTCTCAAAATCTCGAGCACCTGGAGATCCACGCATTTCACCCTGGCCTTCTGACATGAAAATAAGGCCCTCGCTTCTCAGCGTGACACTCACAGGCCTCCGTTGTCTGGCTCTGCGGTCACATCCCAGGCTCCCCCTAGATGTGCCAGCCTTCTCTGACATATACTATAACCTGGATAAACAAGTTATCTCTCCTTTCTTTGGGCCTTTTGAGCCTTCTGCCTGAAACACAACTGCTTCTTCATCTGGTTGCTTTATACCCATTTATCAGGGCTCAGCATATCCACCTCCTCCAGGAAGCCTCGTCTGATTCCCCAAGCCCAGACTCCCCTCTACTTTCACACACAGTGTATGATAGCACCCGCCCCGTTGCTGCCCTCACCATCTCCATACAGTCCCCATCTGTCTCAGGGCTTCTGTGCCCTCAGATCCCCACCTCCACTGCCCAGGCCATCCTTCTCTTAGCCACCACTGCCACATCTTTAGCTCCTCGTTGCACTTCCTGCCCTCACTCCTGCCATCCTAAAATTGATGCTACACCTGCTAATCAGTGGATATTCTTTTTTTAGCCATGAAACCCAATTATGTTATTTCCTTGCTTGAACCCAGAAATAATAAGTCCAAACTATTTGCTTGGCCTCGATAGTATCTCCTGTCTACATCTCGCATTACATTCTGTGCTAGCCAGCTGGACTCTGTTCATTTCTAGGTAGGTTGTATGTCTCCAGGTCATCATGATCCCAGAGTAGCTGTTCTCCCCTGCCTACCTGTTTCCAGGGAGGAGTGCTATTTCTGCTCACTCTCTAGGCCACAGTTTAAGTGACCCTTCCTCTAGAAGGCCAGATTTTACCACTTTACATTAGTTTAAGTGAGAGGCTTTCAACCTGGCTACATTCATATAACTTGGTAAGCTCTTAAAAATCCCAGAAGCCTGCTAGAGCTAGTGGAAATTTTGAAGAATGGCAGGATAGTCACATGACCTTAAAATATTTCCCCAGGAGTAATCTCTTAATTGAGGAGAGAAAAATAACTTTTCACTGAAAAAAAACCAAATAATACCACCTTAACCTAGTGACCAAGTTAATATCTCAAATCAGTACCATGTACCTCCTGGCACAGCACTGAGGAAGACCTCCCATCGCCTCTGGCGTGTTCCTGTCAAAATTACATAACCTGGATATAATCCTGAGTAAACAGGGGGACGGATGTAGACTGCAGAGCATTTGCTTCAGTAATTGACTTCTGTCTTTAGGAACATCAAGGTCATGAAAAATCAGATTGAGGAACTGTCCAAATTAAAGGATCCTAAGAGACCATGACAACTGAATCCCACACATGAGTTTGTACTTTTCTTTGCTTTAAGGAATATCAGTAGAACACTTGAAACAAATGTGTGGATTACGTAGTAATACTATGCCATTGATAGTCACCCAGTGTGAATAATTATATTAAAGTTATAAAAGAGAATATTTGAGTTTTTAGAATATGAGCACTAAATTATTTAAGAGTATAAAGAGTTCTCATGTCTTTAATTTACTTTCAAATAGTTCAGAAAATATATGAGTGAATATGTATACCAAGAACGTGCGTGCACACGCACGCGTGTGCGCGCGCACACACACACACACACACACACACACAGGGAAAGAGAGAAATGGGAAAGAGAGACACAGAGAGAGAGAGAGAAACTGGGTTACTGGGGTGTGTAACTTCTCCAGCTTGGCTCTTTTTCAGTATCATTTTGGTTATTCTGGGTTCCTATGACTTTTAGATTGAGCTTGTTAATCTCTGCAAAAAAAAGAAAACTATTAACGGGGATGCAAATCCGGAGTGTATCGAATCTGTAGATAAATTTGGGGTGTGTTTACATCTTATCAGCCATAAGCATGGAATGTCTATTTGTTTAGACCTTTAGTTTTTTTCAACATTGCTTTGTAGTTTTCAGTGTGCAAGTCTTGCACTTATTTTGTTAAGTTTATTTATAAGTATTTCATTCCTGTTGATGCTATTCTAAGTGGACTTGGTTTTCCTAAATTTTTTCAGGTTGTTCATTGTTAGTATACAGGAACACAATTGGTATTTGTAGTTGACCTCATGCCGTGCAACCTGCTGTAGTTGATTATTAGTTCTAATTTTATGTGTGTCTGTGTGTATCAGGATTTTCTACGTGCAAATCAAGTCATTTATTAATAGACATGTTCTATTTTTTTTACAATCTGAATGGTTTTATTTCTTTCCCTGCTTAATTTGCCAGACTAAAACCTCTGAAAAATACTGAATAGAAGTGGTAACAGTTCACATTTAACATTACAACTATTCTCTAAATCTAATGTTGTATTAAAATTTAAAAAAATTTAAAACTTGGCAAAAACTATGCCTCGGAAATTCAGATTAAGTTGGTCTGGAATGATGCTAAATAAAGATAGCGGCATTTTTTTAAAAGCTTTCAGGTGGTTCTAATGTACAGGCATCATTGGCAAATGATGGATGCACTTCTCTGGAAAGAGTCCCTAGTCCTTCTCCATCATAGCATGCATTATAGTTGTGTGTGGTTTCTTATTTAGTTTTCCAGTAAACTAAAATTCCTTCATGAGCTCGGATGAATGTTTTCTCTTGCTCACTGCCTAACCTGTAGTGTTAGTGCCTGGTATAGAATAGACTGAGAAAACTAAATGTCATAGTTGGTAAACTCTCACAACACCAGGGCTTTATAACACTGGCCCTGCTTTCTGGAAGAAAAACTGAGACTCAGAAAGGTGAAGCAACTTGCTAAGACCACACAGAGCATAAAGCAGCAGGAGGTTAAACGCTTCACCTATGTAGATCCAAACCTGGACCTTTTTCTATCTCTAACAGGCCTCGATCACACAGTGTGTCTTCTCAGCTACCACTCCGCCCTGAAGACTCAAATCAGAGTTTCTCATTGTAACTGACAAGCGTGTGTTAGAGCACCCATAAGGCTGGAGTGGAATGTGCTGACTCTTAAGGAACTGGTCTTCTGACACAGCTAAGCTCATCTGTTACTGTACTTCTGACTTCAAACTCACAAACCTCCTGTTGCCTCCAGGTGATGGCTAATGCCAGCTCCTCTGTGAGCATGTAGAGACCAGGTCCTCCTCATCCTGATGACAGTAGCTTCCACTGACCAGGAATTGGGCCAGATGCTTCATGGGAGTTGCTTTGCTTCATTCACTCCTGAGTCTTCATTGACATATTTATGTTTTTATGATGTTGTTGTTGCAAATGAAGAAACTGTATTTCATTTTGAGAGGCTAAGCTGCTTGTCCAAGGCCCCAAAGCTGTCAGACAGCCAATATTTCAACATAGTCCTGCCTGACAGCAGACCTTAATGCTTAACCTTTTCAAGTTTTTCCTTCTCATTTTCTCAAAAGTGGGAGACATCAGGATTTACCTGTTTTTCAGAAATGTCAACTCTTTTCCCAGTTATAGTATAAATAATAGCCATCTGAAGTTGTCTGAGTTACTTCCTTTATTACTGGGACAAAATAGCAGCCACCCAAAACTCAAGGGAGGAGAGGCTTACTTTGGCTTATATTTCAGTCCATTGTGGGGCAGCATGGCAGGAGGAATGATGCAAGAGAGCTGCTCAAGGCATGGCAGACAGGAAGCAAGGAGAGGGAAGGAAGGAGCTGGAAGGGAGGGATCTGCATTCGGGCCACACCCCAAGTGACTCATACCCACCTCCTCACAACAAATCAGCTACAAGCCATCATAATCCAATCACCTTCCAAAAGCCCCACCTGTGAGCTCTTGAGGCTCTTGGGGGACATCTTGATATAAATCATAACAAGTGTCCTTAATAAACCCAGTAGCACCACATCTGGGGACCAAGTCATATAGGTCTTCGGGGATATTCAATATCCAAATTACAGCAATGGTGGTGGTTATGAAAGGACAATGAATGGGGCTCGCAGTCCCCACTGGATCTCAAATGCTGGCAAACTGTACCCCATGAGTCAAATCAACCCAGCACCTGTTTCTTGTACAGTAAAGTTTCATTGGAACATGGTCTCTTCCACTTTTTTTTTTACATATTGTCAGTGGCTGATTTCTAGCTACAGTGGCTAAGTTGAGTGGCCTGGGAGTAGCAGTATTGGCATCTCCTGCTTACTTGAAATATGCAATATCAGGTCCCCATTCAGAAAACCTAAATCAGAATCTCTGTTTTTAACAGCAGACAGTTTGTCTGCGTCATATGTTTTAAGAAGCATTGCTCCTGAATAAGTAGCTAAGAGATCGGACTTCAAAGTCAGGGAATTTTAACTCTGCTGTTCACGCACTGTGTGACCTCAAGTCAGTTATCTCCCTGTCTAGCCTCGATTATCTAATCCACGTATTGAGGTTAGTAATATTGTATCAGGGGATTGTCTGAAGAATCGAAATAAACCAAACGAGACATTCAAAGCCATGGCTCATAGTAAGAACTGAATAAAGATACCTGCCACTATGAGGACCCTGTTATTTCAAAAATGGGAACCGTGATCTGGGAGGCAGTGTGTGACACACGAGCTCACACGGTGAGCAAGTCCGCGGTGTGGATTAGTACAAGGTTTTCTGGCTCTGAACCCGCGTTTTGCCTGTTGCACTACCCTGGAGTTGATGAGCAGATGGCAGATTGATTCAAGTTGAGCTAAAACTCTGCTGTTAGTGAGCTAAATGATCTTGGGCAAGCATCTTGTCCTCTCTGAGCCTCAGTTTCCACAAGGAGCCTCATAAGTTTGTTATGGGACTAAAATGATCAAAGATCAGTCATGGTGCTGAGAACCTAATTCATGGCACACAAAAGGTTTTGAGAAAAAAGAAAGATTGGGAGGAGAGTTTGAAGAGAGGCAGGGGAAGAGATAGCAAGGAGAGAAGGAAGGAAGGAAGGAGGAAGGAAGGAGGGAGGAAGGAAGGAAGAGAAGGGAGGAAGATGGAGAAGAGAGGAAGGAAGGAAGAGAAGGAAAGAAGAAGGAGAAGGAAGGAAGGAAAGAAGGAAGTCAGGATGAGAAGGAAGGAAGGAAGAGAAGGGAGGAAGGAAGAGAAGGGAGGAAGGAAGGATGGATGAAGGAAGGATGGATGGAGGAAGGAAGGATGGATGGAGGAAGGAAGGATGGATGGGGAAAGGAAGGGGGAAAGAAGGCATAGCAGCAGCTAGCCCAGAAGACACTGAAGAGCCTGTAGACATTCTTGTTGGAAACCTACTTTGTCTCCACAACTTCAGTCCTAATCAGCATCTTGAAAATTCAAATCCAAAACTCAGGAGCAATGAGCAGGGTTTCATCCTGGGCTCCTCTGGGCCTCTTCCTCGGTGCAGAAGGGAGCTTGGGCAGCACCTGGTCTCTGCAAAGCTCCCAGGGAACTGGCTCGGTTAGAGTGTCTTAATGATCTGCTCCTAATCCAAAATAGCTCCCAGTGGAAAGAATGAGGGCTTTGGAGTCAGGCAGATACAACTTCAATTCTGACTCTAATGCAACCTCTCTGTGTGGTTCTGGGCACCTCATTTAACCTTACTCTGCCTCAGTTTGTGCATCAGTAAACTGTGATAATTACACCTTTTATTCAGTAGTGAGAATTGACAAACTGATTCACCAATGCCAAATGATCACAGTTAATAGATGCTATTTTTGCCTCAGTGGATGGGGAAGCTAAAATCTCGGCCTGTACTTCCTGTCATAGATATTTGTGGAGGGTCTCTGGGGTCAGAGAGTGGGATCTGAGAGAGGGGCTCTTCCTTCTTTACTTCCTTTTAGACTGGAGTAGCAGAGGCATAGAGATGGCATGGGTCTGGCCCCAGGCCACACTTTGGGGACAGTGCAGCAGGCCACCTGGGTCCCTGTCGAGGGGTCCTCCGTGTTTTATTAAGTTGCTTCTCAGTGACACAGGTCATCACAGATGTACTGTGATGTCCCAAATCACCAGTGGCTGAGTAGGAACTGGGCCCCCTCGTCAGAGGCTTTAATCAAAGGCAGCCTTGAGCCTTGGGGAGGCAGCTCCAAAGGCTGTTGCTAAGCTGGCTGAGGCGGAGGCTGGAGGCCAATATCAGCGGCCCTGGGCTCCTGACAGCAGGTGTGGATGATGAATGGGCAGCTTAACATGATGGAGCAAATTGATCATTGCATCACCGACCACAACTTATTCATTTCTGCAAGGAGAGCGATCCATTACCCTGTGTGTCACACTGCCCATGTCATTGCCAGAGATAAAAGCCCGCGGCCTCATAGACTGCGCCTCTCATCACGTGTCACCTCCTTCCAATGGAAGAACAAGGGTGCTGAAAGAGAGTGCCAGATGCTGAAGGCTGCTGTGGGACCCTTTGCCTTGCTGGATCCTGTAGGCCATTTCTTCTTCACCAAGAAATCAACAGGGACAAACCCCAGGGCCTTTATGCCCATCAGCAACAGCAAATAAGTTGTATCTTTCAGGCTATGTGTACACTCTCTGGAGCATGACGTTGAGAAGGATTTTGAAGCTGTGTGTAAGCTCAATAAGACTTAAAGCCAGGACTGATTAGTGATGTCCACAGTGGGTCTAGTAAAAATAGACAGACATCATGTGTTATCATCCGTCCATCAGTGGTGATGGGTGAAGTGTTTGCTACAACTCAAGTTAGTCTATCTAGTGCTCAAGTCCCTCGAACTCTCACTGTGTCTACCAAGAGGCTACATTAAGAATAAAATAAAAGGGAATTTTAGATGCAGAATACAGTTATAAGTAGTGAATAAAATGCCTGCATCTTATTATTTTAGTCAGTATAGGAGCTCTCTACTACAGTGGCGCAATGTATGTCTGTCCACATGAGTTTTGGGGCAGGTTGCAAGAAATCCAACACAGATGAGTGAAATGGCATGTGTCAGTACTCCCAGTACTCTCAGCACTCAGGAGGTTGAGGTGGGAGGATCATGAATTTGAGGCCAGATCCTTTGCTAGCCTGAACTGCACAGTGACAGCCTATCACAAACAAATTCAACACCAAAATTCAAATTACTTTCATTTGTAGTATTTGCAACTACAGATTCTTAACCCAAAGTTTAGATCATTACAATGATAAATGTAGGTTTAAATAGATATCTTCTTTTTTGGGGTGGTGATGCTGGGGATCAAACTCAAGGTCTTACACATGGTAGGCAAGCGCTCTACTACTGAGCTAGATCCCCAGCCCCGATATTTTCTTTTAGAGGGTTTTTTTTTTTAATACAATGGATTCAACACCATAGATAATTTAGTGGCCCTCACTTGTATTCTGGACTATTTTCTTGGATGGGAAGGAGAAAAGTAAGATCACAAGCGCGTTACTTGTGATTACATTCTTGAAATCCCTACCGACCTCAGCTTTACTGCTCCCATAATTTCTGCCACCAAATAAATAAACAACCGGGCTTCATCTCCACCACTTGCCTCTCGCTCATCTCCAGGATACAGCCTCCTTCCTGCCTGTGACAAATTTCCCTGCCTACACCCTGATCTCATGCATGCCAGCATATGGAAAGTCCTTGTTCTATTGATTATACCTTTCCTCTCCTTTATCTTTGTAATAGCAACCAGACTGCATTTGCAGTCAGCAAGAAAATGAACCCTCACCAGTTTAACTGTGAATGGGAAGCTGTCTGTTCACAGGACCGGCAGTGATGGCCAAAGAGATGGGCTCACCCAAGGCAGTATCCAGAGGAATGGAACTCTGTTTTGCCCTCTTTCTTTTTATTTCGGTTCCTGTCTCTGTTGACCGTGTTGTTTCCCTGTCCCTCACAGGATATGGGACGTAGCCACCAAAAACTGTGGAGACATACCTTGATCTTAAATCTTGAACATGAAGGAAACGCCCTATCTTTTCTATGTTGCATAAAATCCCGCTGGTGTGCATTGCTGCCGTCCATGCATACGCCCTTCAGGGGCACTGACTGAACAGGCACACCACAGGCCAGCTCTGCCATGTACTCACACATGTGTGTGCTCTCTCCCCCAAAGCCATGTGGAGCAAGGAAGAGAAATTTTAGACAAGGAAGGAAAGTAGGAAACAAATCTGGTGATGCTACCAGGATCGAGTGGGAAGAGAGGCTTGCCAAAGGAAAGCAATTTTCCACCAGTCTTTCGTTATTGGCCATTTTATTTCAGTATTTGAACATGTTCAACCATATCTTATTAAAATAATAATAATAATTTAGAATAGCAATAATAACCCTGTCTTAATCATCCTATCATTCTATTAATCTCTCTCCCTTTTTGTTTCTCTCTCAGCACCAAATTTACTGAATGATGCTTTATTTTTGTTATTTCTGTTGTTCCCCTTCCTACCACTTCTCATCACCCTGGAAAATCATTTTCTTTATCATAAAGGTTCTTAAGCAAGGAAATTTTTGCCCCTGCCCCGGGGTCATTTGAATAGTCCAGACACAGTGTTGCTGTTACACTTGGTAAGAGCCTGAGGCCAAGTGTGCTGCTGAACATCCCACTATGCAGAGAGTAAACAGCACAAACTAAACATGCAGCTCTTAAGCTCAAATTGGAAACAGGGTCAAGACTGAGAGGCGTGGGCTGCTTTCCTAAAGCTACTGCCTTCATTCTGGATTGCCTTACATACTTGTGTGCGTGTATTTGTGTGTGTGTGTGTGTGTGTGTGTGTGTGTGTGTGCGGTACTGCGGATTGAACCCAGGCCTTCACACTGAGCTGCAACCCCAGATCTTTTTAAATTTTTCATTACGAGGCAAGGTCTTGCTACATCACTAAGTTGCCCAGACCCGGCTCAAATTTGTGATCCTCCTGCCTCCGCCTTTCAAAGTGCTGGGATTATAGACTCCACCACACCTGGCTTTGCATGCACTTTTATTACCTTCCCCGAGAGGCCATCCAAACTCTCAAGTGATGCTAAAGTAAAAATCTCCACCAAAAAAAGAAACGGGAAAAAAATTCCTGCCGTAGATTGAGCATTTGCCATATGCCAGGCACTGAGCTAAGTGTGTTTCACGCAGCTGTCACGTCTAATCCTCAGGAGGTATTTTAAAATGGAGCCTCTTATTGTACCTAAAGTCACACAGCCTTCTCACAGGCAGGCCAAGATTCAAAATCAGATCTATCAGGTTCAAAAGACTATAACCTTAACCACCAAGTAGTAAGGGCTCCATGACCCCTGGAGCCCTCGCTGTGTCTACCAAGAGGCTAGGGGGGAGGCCTCACTCTCCCTCCTCCTAGACCAGGATCACTGGGACACATGGTAGAAGTGAGCAAGATTCAGCCCTGTACTCCTAAAATTCATGATCAGGTCTCAAGCTACTTGCGTTCACAAGAGCTGTGCAGACAGGACCAGCTCTTCCCTAGCTCTGCCTCTCACCCTGCTTCTGGCACCATGCTGGTTCTTCCTCTTTTCTCCCTGCCCCAGAAGAGAAAGAGCTCTCAGCATTTCGTGAAGCAAGAATATGGTGTGGGACAGAAAGAAAGGGAGGAATGACTTAGTATTTCTCTAGTGTATTTTCAAACCGTAGTGATAAATATGTGGTAGAGAATTCAAGTACATTTTTTAAAAGATATATCAGTTTGCATCACTTAGAAGCAGCAAATCATTCTAGCACGGATGCAGCCGTATCATAAATAGGTGCCACACGCTACAGAGCCCTTTGCATGACCACCAGCCCAGCAATATTTTCAAGCCTCAGAGAACTCTAGTGTTTGCCAGACTTGGATCTCTTTTATTCACACAGTATATGGGATATATTTTGAGAAATTCTATACTGATTGTTACCAAAAAAAAAAAAAAAAAAAACCAAAATATTCCCTTTCTTCCTCTCTGCTCCACCTTGTGTACACACACACACACACACACACACACACACACACACACACACGTATAAATAAAACGGCATGGTGGTGCATGCCTGTAATCCTAGCACTTGGAAGTCTAAGGCCTGTAGGATTGCCATGAGTTAGAGACCAGTCTGGGCTATACAGTGACTCCAAGGCTAACCTGACCTACATAGCTAGACTCCATTTCAAAAAGAAAAAACCCCAGAAAAAAAAAGTACAAATAACATACACACACACACACACACACACACACACACAAATATAGATATAAATAAAATTGTCCACTGATAGGACCCAAAAGCAGCACCCTCCTTTCCAAACCCTCCTCCCACCAAATAGCACTGGGCAAAAGTTCACATATTGACTTCTAAATGCTCCTTCTACTCAAAGTGGAGAAATGGTTGACTCCAGGGGTAAGACAAGGAAAGTAAAGGATTAGCCTATTGTATCTCATTGTGCAGGAAGCCAAATCAGAAAGGTGGAAATTTTTAAAGGACACAGAAGTCAGCTTGGAGAAGCTGACACTGGTTGAATTTAGTACAAATCAAGTGTCAAAATATATAATTATAGTGACTTGTAACCCAGTCGATACTAGTTTGTGTGAACAAATTGATATATTGAGTGATAAAGAATGCGAGATTTATGTAATTTCAAAGTAACTTCCTGCAAAAAACATAATAATTACAAAAGAGGGGAGGGAAGAATTACTTTGTCATAGGGAAGACTGGCAAGCCACCCCTTAATAGAATAAATAAAGGGAACTTTGGTCTAATTAGGACAAATTAAAAGCATCCCACCTGATAGGATGACCTAACAAAGAAACATTATTTCTGTGATGTTCCTTCCAAAGATGCGTGACCTGAATCTAATCACGAAGAAACAAATTAAACAGAAATTGAAAAACAATGGTATTCAGAAGCATCAAGATTATGAAAGACAAGGAATAGTGAAGGCCATGTTATATAGTGAAGACCAAAAGACATTACAAATGAAAGAAACACATAATTCTGACTCATATACTCTCTGCTAAAGAACATTGTTGGGATAGTTGGTGAAATATGAATTCGATGTGAGGATTTCATGGCAGTAATGTACCAGTATTGATTTCCCAATATTTATGGTTTCATTATCATTCCATAGGATCCTATTTTTGTTTGTAGAAAATACTTTGAAGTCCTCAGAGTAGGGGGACATCTGGTTGGTAACTTACTCTCCAGCGGTTCCTAGGAAAAGATTTTTTTGTTCTGAACGGAATTTTAAGGCATCAAAATTCTGTTCTTTGATAATGATTCTTTGTCTGGCAGTCAAATTCGTACCAAAGAAATCTCTTTCTGGATATCCTCATGAGTAAGAAGAGGATGTAGGTATCTGCCCCTCCACTCTGCTTTAGGAGAGAGAATAAAGATCCAGGATACAGATGAGAAGGGGGGAGACAGACAGACAGACACAGAGAGAGACAGATGTGAGAGACATGAGGAGACTATCAAAGTTGTTTGCATGTAAATTACTCAGTGAGATTGGCAGTGGGGTCCCTTTAGGAAACCGGAAGTATCTTCCCAAAAGAAACACTTAATTCATCCACCTGACTTAGATGTCTCTATGAGATTGCCATGTTCATTATACCAGGGGTTCCTCAAAACAGCGTATGGCTACAGAATGAAAATGAACAGAGAACATGAATCCCATTTTACACTGTCAGAAACTAAATCCCCCTGCACGTTGAATAGCTTCCCAGCACTACACATCTGGCTGGCAATAGTTCAGGTAATAAAGTACAGAACTATCTAATTCCAAAGCACCATAGTGTCCACCCACTGTCTTCCAAGATGCACATCAGGTAGAGTCTTCCTCAAAGAAATACCAAAATCTATTACTGACATCATTTCTCTTCTTTCTCCATACCTTGCATTAGCTTAATACATATTGGGTAATTCTGTCCCATTTTCCCCCGCCTCGAAATTTAAAAGTAATCTCGATTTTGGCAATAATCACTGAAGCTAGTTGAGATCCATGGTCCCAGAAAAGCCTTTCTTAAGAAAAGCATTTTAAGAGAAGGGTAATATATTAATGTTGTGGCCTGTATTCTTCCCACCTTAAAACCTGGAGGTGAGATGTTCCTTCTCCCTTCCTCACAGGGTGTAAATCTCTGAACTTACTTAACGTCACTCCTGGAGTAGACAGGTTCTCTTCTTATACATACTCGCGCGCGCGCACACACACACATCCCGCCTCACTCTCTTTCCCTGTTTCTGTTTTATTATCTTCATCTTTTATCCTGGCACTAACAGTCAAAGATCATTATTACGTTTCAAAAAAGTTATGCAGCTGAGGAATTTATTAATTTTGCCCTTTAGCTACAGAAAACCAATAATCATCATCAGAGAATTTTTAAAGAGACCGAAGGAAGGAGTGAAGGGCTTAATTTGGAGGTGGGGAAAGTAGACATTCTCTAATTCTAGAGATGCTTTTAATGTCTATAGAACCAGCCACAGGACAGCGTCCCATTTTCTCACACTGTGTTCCGCACGAATTAACAAGCAGCCTCAGGGATAGTAAAAAGTCTCTGTAGAAGGGAGAAATCAATGGAGGTTGTGCTGTTTATAAAAGAATTTTTCAAGGAAGTGGGATGGGGTGATTTGAAGGAGATAAAGACTCAAGGACATACAAAATGCAGGAAAAAAACTACGTGTATGTGTTGCACAGGGGTGTGACTCCAGCATTAAGAATAATATTGAACAAATACTATAATAAGTCAGGAGAAACTGGGTAAATTTATGTTTATCTGAAGGAAGGAAAGGAGGGTGAGGGTAAAGGAGACAGAGGACAGACAGGTGACTGCAGGCCAGAGTGGCAAAGGCAATGGGAGGGTGAGTAAAAGGTGGCTTCTAAGAATCAGCGTGGTTGCATCCCAACCTTGTCGCTCTGCCCCTCCTCATCTGCCACCATTATAACTTCTAGGGAAAAGGCTTAGCTTTTCGCTTAGAAGCACTGGCTGCCTATTTGACATTTGTTTTTTATTTCACTGCTCACAGAACATGGATTCCGTGCAAATATCCAACACTTGTACATACAAGTCTGGGAATGGTGAGCCCCATCTAGTCCCTTGTCAGAGCTAAATCATGATTAGTCTAAACCAATGTGGTGGATTCGTCTTCCTCTCAGTTAGTTATCTGGCCTTCAGTCCTTGACAGGCAGACATAAGTGGGGTCTTCAGGAAAACCTCGCCTTGTTCTTAAGTATCAGTCACTCTTAGTGATGGTTGCTTTTGGATTTGGGCTTTGCCATGTCTGGGCCAGTTCCCTGAAAGTTTTTCACCTTCTGGAGACCAGGAAGGGAGTCTTCCTTGATGACATGTTGAGTGGATGAGCTGACCAGCTCTGAAATCCTCCTGCTTCAACTTTCCCTCACTATAAAAAATACTTGGGATAAGTCAACTTCTGAAGTGAAATAGTTTACTTTGGTTCACAGTTCTGGAGCTAACAGTCCATTCACAGCCAGCCCAAATGCTTTGGGACTGCACCAGCACATCACGGCGGACACTGATGGTAGAGTAAAACCTCTCACGTCAAGACCAACACACAAGAAAGAAAAAAGAGGCTAGAGTTGTCCTGTCCCTTTCGAGGTCATGTCCCTTTGTAAGCTCCACCTCTTAAAAAGTCCACCACTTCACAGTGGTGCCAAATTGGAGACCAAGCCTTTAACAAGTGAGACCTGGGGGTGGATTCCAGATCCTAACTAAAGCACCTCTCTGTCTCCAGACTCTCTGAAATAGGCAGCAGTGCATATCGTTATGGTTCCAGACATCTTTAGTCATCCTTTACTTCATTTAGGCGGAGCCGTCTTAAACTAATACAGCCCCTCCACGCAGTGTAATCTGGTCCCTTGGGCCTCATCTCCCACCGCTGTTAGCCTTATCTTTCTTTCTCTTCCAGACACATTGAAATGTTCTTGGTTCCTCAGTCATACTTCAGTATCTGCCCCACATCTTTACATCTTCGTCTCATGTGATGGCATATCCTACACACATATGTGAAGGACCACATTCCCTCTTTTTATCTCCCAAAATTAATTGAGATGATTTCCTTATATTGTTATGCCTATTACATGAAGTTAAGAGGACAAACTCAGAAACCAACATGTTTGGATTTGTATTCCACCTCTGACACCTACCTTCTTTGTGCCTGGGTAATTTACTTAACTCTTTTCTTCCTCAGCTCCCTCCTTTCTGAGATGGAGATAATATTGATGACACCTACATGAGGTAGTTCTAAAATGAAGATGAGCTCATATATATAAAAGCATAAGACTAGTTCCTGGCACATAGAAAACACTACTTCAGTTAGTGTCTGCTACTGGTATGATTGTCTATTTTCAAATTTGTCTTCACAATGAACAGATGATTCTGAAATCTTGGAAAGCAGAACATTTTTATTTTCATCTCTGTTTCTTTAATACCTAAGATGGAGCTATAAATTACTAAAGTAGATTCTTAAAAACAAAACAAAACAAAACAAAAGAACCACAAAATTTTGTGGGATGGCTTGGCATGGGATGGAATAAATAGAAAGGAAAGAAATGGAATGCATTAAAATGGAAAGAAACATGTAAGCCACTTAGGAGCTGAGTGCAATATATGAGCTAAGCCTCACTTCATCTAATGTTTTGAATGTCAAGCCAAATGTATGGATTTCATATTAAAGCATTTAAGGAAGTATCGGTGGTTTTGTTCTTCAGAATTGAACAGTCCCTAAAAGATGAATCTGCCTTTTTAAAATATACATATGATAACAATTGTTTACTTTACACACACATTTCAATGTGTTTTGATAAATTTCCAAACTCATATAATTATCATTAAGATCCAATTTCAAAAATTTGAACATGACTTCTTTAGATGACTTGAACTATGGCCACTCTTGTAAACAGGCCACTTGGGGCCCAGTCTCGTAGAGCACGATGGTCCAGAAATAAAGATGCTAGCAATAGCAGTATGTGTCTTTACCCTGAGCCTGAGCACCTGGCAGTGTAGACAGAGCTCTGCATCCCTGTAGTGCCAGGTTCACATGAACTCTGCTCCCTCAGACTTTCCTCTTCCCTCTTAGATGCAGCTTCTACACACAATTTCTTACACAGTTTCTCATTGCCCCTCCCTCTGGTTTGTGAGCTCCTTGATGTTTAAATTCATCCACAGAAAAAGATAAACTTGGGTCATTTGTAGGAAAATGGATCCACCTTGAGACCATAATGTTAAGTGAAATAAGTCAGACACATAAGCATAAATAGTGCATGCTTTCTTTTATATGAGAAACTCAAAATATAAATAAAGAGTAAAAGACAAGATAGATGATAGAAAATAAGGAGACAGAGCTTTCTAGATCTTTCTGCAAAAGAAGAGGGACCAAGAGGTAGAGGGAGGGGGAGAGAGGAGAGGATGAAAAGAGAATTAAAATGTGTTGTGTATGCTTACCAATTCCCCACAAGGAAAGTAATCATTATGTGCTGCAAACATGTACTAATAAAAGTATTTTTTACAAAAATTTACAGCTAAAATACAATAAAAAATAAAATCATGCCTGATTGCTCTTTTTATCCCCGTTCGATAACTACTGGCAACAGAACCTGGCACACAGTAGGCATCAATTTAATAGAGTTGAGAAACTCAAGCACATCATTAGTTCTAATTTGGGCTTTGACTGAGCTATCAAAATAGCTTTCCACATTCCTGTGGGGTACACTGTCTAGAAGAGTGTGTGAAATAGGAGAGTGAAGACAAACGTTATGAATATAAAGGCTTGAGTTATTACTGTCTCTTTGGCAGTTATAGGTCACATGCATAAGCTACCGGCTCTTCTGCCATGATTGTTTCTGAACTAAGCCAACGTGGCTGTTCTTAAAGCCTTTGCCTTGTGATTGGCTGAACTCGGTCTCTAATCATTTAATCTTCTGCCCTGTGCAAGCCGTCTAAAAATGTTCTCTGAATTCCACTCCTCTTGTCTCTGGCTAGCTTCCATGGGTACAGAAAAGACACCTGCTCAGAAAACCCCCCCAAAGCTGTGCCTCCTGGACTGTGTGTGCAACCACCTGCCTCTGAGCAGGAAAAATGAGACTTTTGCCGCAGGCTCATGTTTCCAAAGTAAATGTGTGAGGAGACAGGAAGTTTGAAGCTGGAGGTGAGGCACACCTATCTGGGGCCAAAGATAGCTATCTGGATCTAGTAGCCAAGACTTCTAAGGGCAAAGGACCAAGTCATGAACACTAGCAAAGAGGATGAAAAACCTGCAATGTCAAGAAGATCATAAGGTCAGCAGTCAGAGAAGAGAGGCAGATGGGGAAAGAAGCCCAGCATGGGAAACAAGAGAATGAGTTCAGTAGAAGTTCAGAGTAAGCTGAGATAGCGGTCAGCTGTGGCTGGAAGAGGGTGAAGGCTGATATTGAACATAACTGGCACAAGGGCTGGACACTGGGGTAGTAGTGACCTTAATCCAATTTACCACGCTCCCCTGGACAGGGAAGAGACCTTGGAGAAAGATGACTACCATGGTTGGGGGGCGGGAGGGGGTCGTGGTGTGTAGTGTGCCTGTTCCTTGAATTTCTAGAATTTTACACCACGGGGGATTCTTTTTAATTTAACTGGTTTGGTTTGATTTTGTTTGGTTTTAAATGAAGAAGCAGAAAGGACTAGAATTCAAGCCCACGAGTCAATGTTCTTCCTGCTTCTCTGTTCACGTTTACGGCTGCCTATCTGTTTTTATAGCGCAGATCCAGTAGCCTCAACACCGGTGTCTAACCCTGATGTGATTTGGGCTACATCAAGGCTACTGTAATGAACAGACAGTCAGCATCCAAATAAAATCTAAGTGAATTAATAGGGTTGTTTCAATGTTAATTGCTTAGTTTTGATAAGTGTACAATAATATAATGGGTAATTTTAGGTGCCAATTTGACTGGGCCATGGGTGCCCAGATATTTAGCCAAACATTATTTTGGGTGTTTCTGTGAAGGTATTTTTAGGTGAGGTTAATGCTTAAATTTGTAGACGGGGTATAACAGATTGCCCTCCCTTATGTGGGCGAGAGTCCTCTGATCAGTTGTAGGCCTGAATAGAACAATAAGTCAACCCTTCCTTAAAGAAAGAGAAATTCTCCTACCTGCCTGCATTCAAAGGAAGGCATCATTCTTAGTCCTTCTATAGCAGCCTGCCAGCTTTTGAACTCAAACTGGGACATTGGCTCTGCAGATAATAATGGATATGCCAGCCTCCATAATTCTGTGAGGCAGTCCTTTATATAATAAATTAGTGTGCACATGTGTGTGTATGTGTAAAATAATTACAGGAAAAAAAAAGGGCAAAGAGAAGAAAAATGAAAGGTCAGACCAGAATCACAAGTATCTCATATTGGGATAATTCCCCAGTAAAGGGCCTGCAAGGTGCAGCAAAGGGTAACAGGGCTGAATACAGTGCGCAACAGTGTGCAGTATCCAGGGTTCTGGATTCCAGACAAATACCCTCAGTTTTCTTCTATTTATTATCATTTTTCTGTCTGAAACCTGGTGAAAGCTGACTGCTGTTTTTGTTATTTCTTCCTTTCACCTGCGGTATCTGGGAGATTTATGACACCAGGGCAGGCATTTTATTCATCTCTTGCTATCTTTAGCACAAGACCCAGAGCCAGGCCGGATAGCACATGCTGGAGAAGGCTGAGAGGGAGCCTGACTCGAGTCTGTGGAGTCCAGAGCCAACTTGGAGAAACAGAAAGAAAGAACCAAACAAGACTTATGCACAGTAGGTTTTCACAAAATACATTAAGTTTGGTCAGTCTGAACAAAAAATACAGAAGAAGGACATGGGTAACTTAATTTCTGTCTATAACTGTGTCTGTCTAAAATATACTCAACTAAATTTTGTTGAGAAGTGAATACATGAGGGATAGGGGCTTACAAAGAAGAAAAGCACACATTTCCTGTCCTTCAGAGGTGATAGTTCTGTTAAGGGTCAAAAGAATGAGAACAATAATTTTTTTTTAATTAAGCAATAAATCTGATTATTTTCATTATTAAAATATGTATTGAGTGCGATGTGCTGGCTACTGTCTATACTTAACATAGGTCTGATTACTAATAGCTAGCTACTATTTTGTCCTTAATTACCATGTCCATGTTGGTACAGTCACTGTCTCTGTTGTGCTGCACGAGAAAAAGAAAAAACTCTGAGATGAAGTCAGTGACCCAAGGATGTGGTCTTCATAGGTAGCAGAAATGTGATTTGAACCTTTGACTGCACCATCGCGAAGCTTGAGCCATTGATGACGATGCTGTACATCTCCCTGAGTTAGTATTACTGTTTCACACACCACTCTCTTTTTTAACAGAGTAAGCACAGTAAGAGGAAAGGTACCATTTGTATTTGTCTTTGTGCTTTTGAATCTTAGCACAGTGCCTGGCACATGGTAAGAAAAGTAATTGCTTGAGGAGTTGCATTAAGGACATGAAAGCTAGAGAAGTGAGGCAGGCAGAGGGTGTGCCTTCCTGGGAGTCCCCTTTTCTTTTCTTAATAGCAAGGAATATAATATGTCAGAGAGATGATCAATTCTTCTCTGGAATTACCCCTCTGTGTACTTAAAGTAATGAATTGTTATCAGCCTGAAGAAAACAATATTGTGATAATATATCGAAGCCCAGATAATGTGCTGTGGTTTGGGCAAATATGCTGTCCTTAAACAGAGCCAAGAGCTGGCCAAGCTCTCCAGGGCCCTTTCGGATATCGGCGGACAGAGGAGCGATGGATAAAAGCCAGAGTCAAGCTTAGTGTGAGCACTGCTTTGGGGAAGGGGCCCTCTTGAGAACCGCTGTGGCCTGTGATACTGCCCCCATCCAGACTGAGGGCAGGGACACTCGTGGTTCTGGGAGGACCTGTCTGTGTTTACTGTGGACTCACGGAGGTACGTATGTGTTTGGAGTAGGAGGTACCTGATTTTGGAGGGTGTATTTGTAAAGTGATAAGGAGAAGGCCCTGCTGGAAATCAAGATTCTATTCCTGTTTGCCAAAATATGTGACCCAACTTGTCAGGGTCTCAGTGTTCCTGTGTATGAATTGAAGATTGTAATAACATCCTTGTCTACCTCTTGAACATTGCTTTGTAAAACTGAAACGAGGTGATCTGCATAAAAATGGTTGCAAATGAACAAAATGTTGCCTGAGTGTGTTAACAGCACAGTTGAGCATAAATTAACTAGCATGAAGACCACAGGTGTTAAGGAATGTCACTCTGTGTTTCCGCAGCTTGATTGAATAAAGGTTGCATACTTAAACCTGCCTGTGCTTCAGTTTCCTTGTCAATGTCTATCTCACAGTTTGCTGAGAAAAAATAGAAATCATATATAAAAAGGGCTTGGTACAGAGTATGTCTTCAGACAGCTGAGATGTATTTTGTGATCCTAGTTTTTGTGTCCTGCCTCTCGCATTCAACTGTGAGCCTTATGGAGGCAGAAAAGATGTGTTGATCTTTGCACCTGAGCCTAGCACATTCCCTTAGGAATTCAGAAAGCTAACAAATCTTTACAAAATCAGTTGAGGATGATACCAGGATCAACCATAAATCAGAGAAGAATAACTATTAACTTTTTAAAATTTTCTAAAATTCCATTTGTATTTTTATCTCATCCTATACTTTAAATGCATTTCTTTCTACAAATATCCCAAAAACTCAGGTTAGTTCTTGATCCTGGGAATATGCTTATTCCTTTAACCAATAAATATTTATGGGTAGCCCACCCAATCCTTAGGTTAGGTGGTAGAGTTTTATACCAAGTCTCTGGCCTTAGTGGAGAGATAATGAGTAAAAGAGGTTTTGGGGAATGGGAAGACCTGAACTGTGCATCTGGCTTTCTGGGGAAAGGGGAGCAAGGCCTAGCAAGTTCTAGACTTGCAAATGCTCCTAGAAGACTGGGGATGCAGGCTGAGGGCAAAGAAAGATGAGAGAGAAGGACAAAGAGTGGAGAGTGCCTGGTCTAAGAGCCAACCATGAAGAACCTCGTAGACTATGTTCAGGATTCCCATCTCTCCTGGGGGCAATGTGAAACCATGAGTGGATATTAATATTTAAAAAATTATTGAATTTCCTTTCCAGAACTATAATTCTGGCTCAATGTCAAAGATGAGATGGAGGGAGAAGTCAAGGCTGCAGTCCTAGAATTGACTGATCCCAAGATTCTCTCGTGAGACACAAGACCTAGTTTATAATGTTAAACTAAATTAAAAGTGTAAAAAATATAATTCAAACAATGATGAGCCAGACCTTCTCTTATATTTGAGGCTCCTTGATTCTGACATTTTCCGTTATTGTGTTCTGAGATGCAACACTTTTTTAGCCCCAAAGGAGGTAGCTGGGGTTCTGTTACCCACCATACCCAATCATTCTGCTTTTCCCAAGACATAGACAAGGTGCCAAGCAGAGCTGTGCTAAATGAGAACAAGGTGGAGATGTGTGTGGATTCGTTTGTTATCTAAAGCCATTGGATTCACTTTTCAAAACAAAGGGTAGAGACTGATAGCAAATACCATCAGAAACTCCAATCTTTACAGCTTGCAAATTCCTGGAAGAGAAGAATGACTTTTGGGAAATATTGGTTATGTGCCTAATAATGTGCCAGGTGTGCTGTATGAGAGTTTTGAAGGTCTGATAATGTGCTTAAAGACATGGGCGTTGGGGCCAGTCACTTAAATCAAGTGCAAGCACTAATACTTTCTCATTGAATAGCTTTGGGCAAGTCATTTAACTCACCTCTTAGAGTTCTTGTGAGAGTAAAATGAAACCATGCAGTTAAAGTGTTTGCCTCTTAATTAGCACACAGTAAGTGCAAATGTAGCAGTAGTTAACTACAGGGCGACTGTGATTGTGACTGTGGGACTCTGGTTGTAGCAGTGGTTGTAACTGTGAGGTTGTAGGGCTGCTGGTGGTTACCGTTACAGCTGTGGGAGCAGCTGGACTGGTGAGGGACTAGTAATAGTAGTCAACGTGGTGGGGGTGGTAACAGGAGCCCCACAGCTTGGTGACTAAGGACACCGACAGCAAAGCCAAAATATACTGGTATCAAATCCCAGGTCTACCACTCACCAACCTTGTGACTTTGGGCAGATTACTCGACATCCTTTCTCAATGTCTCATCTGCAAAGGAGGAATAGTCCTACTACTTACCTCAAAGGGCTGATGTGAAAATTAAATTTGATGGGTTGTAATGTGTAAGCACGGTGCCTGGACATGGCAGGCGTGCTCAGACTACAAGGAAATGCAGGTACTGTGAATGTTCAAGCCGAAGAGGCAGTACACATGCACGCCAAGGTAGTGGCAGTATTATTTCCTTACCTGGCCGATGAGCAAATGGACACAGTGGGTATTATGGTTTGAATCTTAGTATATGTGCTGCCGAACTGAGCACTATGGTTTGAATCTTAAATGTCCCCCAAAACTCATGTATTAAAGGCTTGGTCTCCTGCTGATGGTGCTGTTGGAGGTGTTGGAACCCCAGGATGTGGGGCCCAGTCATGGGAAGTAGGTCGTTGGAGGCTGCTCATGAAGAGTATGGGGACCCTGGCCCCTTCTGCTCTCTTTTCACTTCCTGGCCACCATGAGGTGAGCACTTAGTCCACCATACACTCCTACCATCATCCTCTCTCTTGCCATGGGCCCAGAGCAATGGGGCCAAGCAACCATGGGTGAAACATCTAAAACCAAGAGCCAAGATAAATCTTTCCTCCTCTTTCATGGTTTGTCTCCAGTATTTTGTCACTACAATGGGCAGCTGACTAACACAGTGAGTAAGAGAAGAGATGGAAAGCTAATCCTGTTCTACCACATGGTGAGATTTGTATTTTAAATAGTCTGCCTGGAAGCCTTATTTTCTGGCTCATCCCAAATTCCAGTTGTGACCTGCACAGGGACATGATTCTATAATAATAGTAACCTCTTAAAAAGCTTGTGTGGACTGAATGCCTTCTATTTATTCGGCCCATACATTACCTTATTTTTCCAACCATCCTATGAGGAAGACAGTATTACTTCTTGTTAAAGATGAAGACCACGAGGTTTAGAGATACTGAGTGCCCAAGATCACTTAGCTATTGTAAAAATGCGGGTACAAAAACACTGCTCTACAGAATTCTAAAACCCACTTTTCATTTCTTCTCTCCTCTCCTCTCTTGTCCTCTCCTCTCCTCTTCTTCTCTCTTGCTCCTCCTCCTCCTCCTTCTCCTCCTCCTCCTCCTCTTCCTCCTCCTTCTTCTTCTTCCTCTTCTCTCTCTCTCTCTGTCTCTCTCTTTCTTTCTTTTTTGTGGTACTAAGTAGACTGGGATTGAACTTGTGATCCTCCTGCCTCAGCCTCCCAGAGTCCTGGGATTATAGGCATGCAGTACCACTCCTGACTAAATTCCATAATTTTGAGCACTGGACTCTATTAGCCTTGAATCCCAAAGTATTGACCAGTGGACATCCTTCTTGGAATTCCGTTCATATCTGGCTTTTTTTTTTTTAATGTGAGGCTAGAATTGCACATTCAACCATCAAAGGCATGAAGGCTGCTAGAGGAGTCACCACTGATTAGCATCCTTTGTAATTACCCTTAACAACAACCCAGCAGGGTGACTAGTGCTCCCCTGACCTCTTTGAGATGAGAAAAATAATGGCTCAGAGAATTTAAGTAAATTGCCACATTTGCACAGCTAAAGAGGAGAAGAACTGGGCCATGCACACTAACGATCTCTCTAGAATGCTAAGCCCATTTCTCCAGCGGCCACCATCTGTGGACAGGAGTGCATATAAATGTCAACAGAAAATAATGGAACAACCATCATCTGTCTGTGCCAGGCCTCTGCCTGCAGAGCTAAATGAATTCAAAAGCCATGTTTTTTACAAGGCCATCACTTAGGTGTTTACCAGCCTGACTAGTTTCATTATGCTCCGAGGCTTACTCAGGGGCACCATCTTCCTCACAAGGTTCTCTTAATGACACTCAGGCCTGTTAATTGCAAAGTGTGTTGTAGGCAATCGCTGCGGCTGGCACTACTGCTGATGGGTAATCCAGATCTCTTTAGGGGACTTGCAAGAAAACTTGCAGAACATTGGCGCCTCCCTATCTGTGGAGAAAAGCAGGGCTTCTTTGATCCAAGCCATCGAGGCCCCTCCCTGGAGCAATAGTTTCCCATTGGTAGAATCGGGGCCAGTATGGAGGAGGCATGTAATGGCACATTGAGTGATTGTTAAAATGGTGAAGCGCCTCTGGACTGCCTCTTGACTGGTTGCTGCCTGGCTCTTGACCACCCTAAAGCCTTTGCTGGTTGTTTCTCAGGCCTCCCATGGATCGCCCAATAAAGACTAACACTTAACACACCAGAGGGCACCAGGACCACACCATGCTCGGATTGGTGCATGGTGCCTTTCCTGTACCTTTGTTAAATAGTTTGACTGTTGCCTCTGCCTCCAGACATCATTTAGCCAGTTGACAGCCTATCTAGAACCATTAGACCATCCACATTGTCTTCTGTGTTGTTTTATCCTGTCTAGCATCTTGCACAGATTCATGTAGATTCTAGCATATTTGGGACATTCCACCTATTCCATTTGCACGGTGGTATTTTAGTAATTGCTGAACCTCTGCAATCTTCTTTTGTCATAATAAAATTCAAAAATAACCCTCGCCAATAAGAAACAGCTGTAAAAGGGTTGCCATCTTCGTCTTGTTAGGTTTTGATTTCTTCTCTGTCTCCTTCCCTTTTTGTGAAATGCATACTCTGGTTTAATTGCTTATGCGCTCTGGTTTCCAGTCCAAACTTGTTTTGGCTTGCCTGGCTCATCAGCGTGAGGCAGAATCTCCAGACTTCTCTGCGGGAAGGGACTGCCTCCTGCTAATCTTCACTGTGGCTCCTCTCTGTCAACCTGAAATCCAGAGGGAGGCAAGGACACACACACAAAGCCATCCCGAGGTTTCCAAGCAGCCAGTCTTACACATCACTGCAACAGTCAGCTAGGAAGTGTGAGCGCAGGTGGCAGGAAGAAATGAGGAAGGAATCTCAGTTTGTTTTAAAGAAGCTAGAGTTAGTTCCTTTCTCTCTGTATGCCCATTAAGAAAATCCCCCAACACATTATTAGCACCATTATCTCTTAGGATTCAATTAGTCTATAATAACAATGGCCCAAATTAGAACCTGCTTCTACATGAGATGAAGGTGTATTTCTATCTTAGATAAAAGCACAGAGGGAGTGGTGCAGGGCCAGTATCAGAGCTTTTTGCTGTATCCATGAAATGCTGGAGATCCAGGCTCAGGTGAGCTTTGTGTTCTCCACCCCTGAAGTCCAGTTCTCCTTGGTGTGCTCCACAGTGGTGCTGCAGCCATCCATGCCATCCGTGGTCCAACCAGCCTGAGTGCAGGAGGAAGAACCACAGCATGTGAATCCCGCTGTGTGGCAAGGAAAGTACTTGGAGCTGCTGGAATTTACTTCCACAAATATCCTGTTAGCCACAAGGGGATCTAACAGCCACAAGGCTGGGAAATGTGATATTTATACTGGACAACAAGAGCCAAAACAGAATGTCTGTGACTCTACAAAAAGAAAGGGGCACCCATTAGAATCCACCATCAGTCTGTTATTTTGTATAATAGACTGTGTGTCTGTCTCCACCATTAGATGGACCTCTAAGGCTGTGACTGTATCCATGTCATTACTGCACATCCACCACCTAACACAGGTCTTGCCTGTTGGAGGTGCTCAATGATAATCTTTAAAAAACACCTGCATTCGGTCTTGTCGTGAACCACATAAAGCCACAAGAGCTTCCCATTGCTTTTGGACATGAAATCTAAGCGTATGGCTGGGGCGGAGCACATGCTTGGTGTGTGCAAGGCCCTGGTTCCATCACAGCACCAACAGATAACACCCAGTCTTCTTACTTTGAACTCCAAGGCCTGTCTGTCCAAACTCACCTTATTACACCATCTTACATCCACCCCACATGTTCAGAATTCAGCCAAACTGGAGTTGATTGCTATTCCTGAAATTTGCTAAGCTAGTATTCTTCTCTGTCCCTTTGTATTTGCTGTTCCTCTGCCTGAATGCTCCCCTTTTCTCCCCACCACTCCTGTGCCCATGTAGGTAATTTGCATTGTTCATGATGTCAGCTCTAATCTATTTATTTCCTTGACATTGCCCAATCCCACACCTCCCTGCTTTACCATTGCTCTCAGGCTTCATTATCCCATTATTTATTGATTTACTTACTTGTAGGCTTTTTGTCTCCCAAATTAAAATATAAGGTCTTGGTGGGCAATGATTCTGTTTTTATGACCCATATTTTCATACCTAAAACAGGGTTTAGTACCTAATAATCTGTCAGTTACCCAAGTGGCAAAATAATATCTTCCGAAGTTAAATTCCGTGTTTCTGTTAATTATATCCACACACTAAGTTGCAAAAGAAAACCTTTGTAAATTCACGAGAATGTTGCAAGAGTCCCCACCCCCCACCCCGCCGGTTAGAAATCTGTCTTCGTGCCTTTCCCCGTGCCTGAGAGGAAAGTGTCTATTTGGAGAACCATTGCCAGGATGTTGTATCTTTGCTGTGCGAACCTCTCTGTCCTCACTCACGGCCAATGTCTACCTCAGGATGAAATGCACAAGATCAAGGGGAAGGCAGGCAGTCAGCAAGAAAGGCGAAAGGTCAGTTGAAGTGAGAAGTCTCAGGGATGCAGGGTAAAGAAGAAAGCCAGCCGCCCTGTGTGCAGAACCCTGTCGGGATATCGTAGCAGGCCGATGCCCTGTTTCACAGGTTGGTAGAGCAAGAGCTCAGAGGTGGGGGAGTGGGAAAACTTGGCGCATATGAAGAACAGAGTAAGCTGAAGCCAGCAGTTGGAAATGAGGCTGAAGAGGTCACTACCAGGGAGGGGGAAAGTGTAGATCTGGTGATAATTAGATTGGAGGCAGCGATCCAGAGAATGATGGGAAGGCCCGGGGCTGTGGGAAGAGAAACGGGGATACAGAAGAGAATGGATTTCTGAGATTCTGTGAACCTTGGGACGCGGCCTGATGGAGGGGCGGAGGAGTGGGCAGATGTGAAGCAGAAGTAAAGGTTAAGGATGATTCCCAAATACTGTCTTCCTTGGGAGTTTGCACAGGGGATTTAAGTCTTTATCATGCATACATAGTGCTCAGTAAATATTTATTGAGTCAAATCCAATTTCTACCCCTTCCTTTCTCTTCTCTTGAACTTTTGCTTTGTTCCAGACTAAACACAGGGTTCTCCGGCGGTCAGTCTTAGACAGCATCCCATCCTTGTCACCCCCAGAACGAAACTCAAATCTCTCTCAATCTCAATCACTGTCACCAGTACTAAAGTCAGTACTGTCTTATGACACCAGCTGGTACTGGATCCTGGTGCTGGATCAGTCCAAGCCCAGACCGGCAGCACTAAGGAGTATACCTTCTCCCAACTGCCCCACAGACACCTCCTCACACTCGTCCTCTAGCAAGATGCTGCAAATTCACAGCCTCACAAGCAGTGATGAATATTGAACATTCACTAGGCGGCTGTTCCAGGCATGACCACCTGGCACCGTGAAGCCATTCTGGCTGTCCTCACTTCCATTCCATTGCACATTCCACTCCACACCCATCACAGGTTTCCTTTAGCTGTAGCAATGGGAAGTCACCAACCTCTACGTACAGCCCGGAAACTGGACCCTCTGAACCTCCGGCAAACACCTTTCCCAGCACCTCCCATCAACCTCCATTAATTCATGTGGACTGACAGCTGAGATTGACTGCCTCATTAGCAGGCGTCGTGTGGAACTCTGACAATAATTAACAACTCAACAGTCTCATTTGCTGGCCTATCAGAGAAGTATTCAATCAAAAATGTAATTTGCCCAATGCCTCCATTTAGCATAGGAAGACTATTCCTTCAAAGTTTTAAATAGTCTAATTAAGAGGGAAGAAATAGAAGGGGAAAAATTATTAACAGTATAGGTTTAATGTGAAATTGCTAGAGCGAATTAATAATGCAATAACCATTTTAGCAGCTGTCTATCAGTTTGTGGGCCAGAGTAATTCAATTAGTCAGCAAAGGGCTGTTCAGATTAGACAGCGGGGAACGAGTGCCATTTTATCTCCCAAAGGCACTGTGGACTTTATTTCCCTAGGTTTAGGACAGATAAGTGTGAAACATTCCAAGACTCTGCGCAGAAGGAATGTCTGAGAGCCGTGAAGTGAACTTGCTTTTTTAGAAAAATGGTCTCAGTGCTTATCTTCTGGGTCCACTCCCTGCAAGACCAAGTTCACAGTGTGAACACCTCATGTTCAAAGCAGTTTACCGAATCAAGCACGGTGGTTTAGAACTAATTTAGGCCTTGGAACAGGCCCATGTCAGCCTCAGACCACAACTATACCAGGCAATGGCTTTTCCCTTTTTTCCCTCATCTGCCACGCTTCTACCTCTGTTCACCAAAACCTTGCTCTGGAGAATGCTTTAAGTGTCTGCACACCAAGTCTGATCAGCCCATCCAGGCCCAGCACACCTGCATAAATCCCCCCTTGTGTCTGCACACAAGCAGCATTCTAGTTCCAAGGTCCTTTGCAACCTGGAGATTCTGCCACTTCATCTTTACCTGCAACTGGGAACAATATGAAAGCTTCAACTGCAAGGTAATGAGGCTTAGGTGATAAATGTCAGAAATGCAGGCAATGGGTCTATCAGAAAAAATACAACAAATGGACCCAGACATGCCTGGATTATAATTTGGGTCCTGCCACTTGCTGGCTGTGTACCCTTCCGCAATATGTTATAGCTCTTTGTGCTTGAATTTCTTTTTTTATTTCTTTCTTTTTTTTTTTTTTTTTGGTGATGCCGAGAATCGAACTCAGGGCCTTGTGCTTGCAAGGCAAGCACTCTAATCACTGAGCTAAATCCCCAGCCCCTGAATTTCTTCTTTTTGAGAATAGAGATAAGAATTCATAGTTTGGAAACTTCCTGTGTGGGTGATGGGCAGTGTGTGGGACTCCCACAGTGCATAGTAGATGCTTAAAAATGGACACCGTTGTTACAAATGCAATTAATAAAAACAGTGTCAGCCTTAGTGTCTGCTCAGTATATGTTAGTTTCTTTACACTTCCTGACGTACTCCATTGTACCTCCACACACTTCTTGTCTCTCTAATGCAATTTGAAGTGTCAACATTGTAAATATATTTGTTTCCTTCTCTCTTCCTTCTAGTCATGGATCTCTCTGTTCTTCCATAATTCAGTTGTCTTAAATGGAAGTAGACACGGCCAGAGTACCAAGTTAGTCTAGAGCACACTCATGCTGCACCTGGTCTCCTTGTGTGTGGCAGAATTGAATATCTGCTGCAGAAACCAGAAGTGTGGGTGAGATTAGAGGGTCTGGCACCGTGAAGATCTGTGAGTAAATGAATCCTGGGGTGTGTGCCTGCCTGTTTGTATTCAAATTTACATGTACAGCGTTGTTTGACTATTTGAAAAAGTGAATTATAAACGTTCCTCCTGGAAGACCCATGGTAGTGTAATGGTTAAACTGGTAGACTTTGACGCAGGCCTCGGCTGGTTCTGTGTTTCAGCTGTTTGACTTAGGCTTGTCCAGGCCCCTCTCTGAGCCTGTTTCCTCCTCTGTAAAATAGGTTGCAACAGACATCACAGGGGATTGTTGTGAGGACCCAGGAGGTTTTGCACATGAAGCACCTGCCTCACGTCAGGTACTCTGTAAACGGTGGCTGCCTCAGCAGTATTTGTGAGAGACAGGCAGTTGGGTGACTGGAGACAGTCACAAAGAGAACACACAAGTCGGGCCGTGGAGAAATGAGAAGTGTAGAACCCAGCAATTGAAAGCAAGGAAGAGACATGGCGGGTTGTTGCACACACATGGAAAGATCTGTGGAGACCTGTAACCAACGTTAAACAGGTTTCGTTTCCAGGGAAAGTAAAACTCCACTGAAGGTTATTGGCACTGTCAGCCAACTGTGTGCAGCAACACAGCAGGGCAATGAGGTTTGCGGTCATCGCTCACTTACTCCAAGGACACTCCCCAAGCATCGGCCACAGGCGTGATCCTGGAGCGGGCACCACACAGGAAACAAAGATGCATCAGAGAAGATCCCTCAGCCATCCCAGGATGCATGTGTTCAGAGAAGAGCTGGCACTTGGGCACATGAAGGGGTAGAGCCTGATTGAGGCCCGGAGGCCGTAGGTGTCAAAGGGAAGGTGATCTGGTACAGACTTCCTCCATCACTGCGGTCCATTCACTGTAGCTGAGACGGCACTCACAGAGGGAGCCGGTCAGTCCCAAGCAGTGAGCTCTGTCAGGACTCACCAGCATGTAGTTGTCCAAGAGAGTTCATCAGAGCTGGCTCAAGAAGAATCCTGAACACCAGTGAAAACCAGAAAGGCAGAACCCACCCGCGTCCCATGACTAATGTGAGGTCTACAATAGATCTACACTTACTGCCAGATGATCATGTGATGGGTTTCCATGCTAAGAGTTCCACATGCATTATTTCTTTTAAAGGCAGACACCAGTCCTCTGGGAGACAAGAAGCTGTGTGCCCTAGAATGAGGTTCTGATGAGACAGGTGGTAGGGATTGTCCCCAAGACAGCAGAGATGCTGATGGAGAAAGACAGAGGTGCTGTACCACCCGTGTCCCTCCACTAAACACTCCATGCAAGCATTACACAGATGAGTTTCTGTGGTGCTCCTATTCAGCCTCCTCAAGGTTAGACTATTAGTTTACCTATACCTTGTAAACTGTAATTCATTGTTCTCAGACTATTTGCTCAACTATTCTTATTTTGCAGGGTTTATAAATCCTCTCATTGCTTTTATTTCTAAATAATAGTCTAGTGGCCCTATGTCTCATGTATAGTAAACTGCATGTAACTAATTAAATGCCTCTAGGTTATTATCTAACAAAGTGATTAAGAGCATCCATTTTGCAGTCACCTACACCTGGAATTCAATTCCCAGCTTTGCATGACCTTGGATTAACTTCTCCAAGTCTCGATTTTCTCATTTATAAAATGGGAATTTAAAAATGATGCTGTGAAATATTTAAAGAAATTCAATCTAAATAAAGCACTTAGGACAGTGCCCATAGCTCGGTAATCAAATATCTTACTAACATTATTATTATCAGCCCGTTCAGCCTTAGTATTATAGGAGTTGGTCAAAATAATAATAGCGGTGCCCAGATTACCTACACGTAGTTTGTGAAGGTCACAGGATTGAAATGGGACCTGATAACATGGAGGCAGGGGCAGAAAGAAGGAAGATGGAGCAGAGGTTCCTGCAAGACCAGAGGAAGGCAGCAGAGTGGTAGAAGGGACCAAAAGGAACTATATACCGAAAGACAGCTCTGAATTAGAGGACAGGGGAGCGTAGTGCCAGTTAAGGAATCTGCATATACTTTGGGGAACACTATGTGTTGTTAGGTGTTTTTGAAGATGGTCCTGGGAGCTCTGATGAGAAAATGATCAATTACAGCAGGAGTCCAGGGGAGTCTATTGATGATTTCCTGGAGACACTGTCGTGTTTGAAGTAGAATTTGGTGCTAGGACAGAGGTGTGTGTTTCCCATGTGGGAAAGAAGGGACAGAGCAGAGGAGGGAGAACCAGGTTCAAATCTGATTCAGAAATCAAAAGCTCTACTCAGTGACCACAGATGATTCTTAGGAGAAGGCGGTTCTCATAGGCAGCCTTGCTTCCTTCAGTGTGCCAATGTTGCAAGGAACCTAGATGAGCATGTGTGTGGATGCGTCTATACGCATGCATACATACATCTGCATTTCCTTTCAGCATTGGAAGAGCAGCCCAGCTTTTCTGCTGCTAGTAGGTTCGAAGCCCCAGATGATGATACCTGGCATGAAAAAGTGCATCTTCTACTCTGTTAAGAAGCCTTGTGGAAAGGCGACTGTCATGGTGGAAGGATGTTGCTAGGTGACTCCTCCCCCTCAAACATTCTCAAGAGACAGTAAACACCTAATAGAAGGCTCAGTACGTAGTAGGCATTCAGTGAATAATCACTACGACGTTGATAGTAGTGGAGACAAGGATGATTCAGCAGGGCTGTGGCTCTCAGCACAGCACACTTAAATGTCTAATGTTTCAGTACTCAGGAAAAAATATTTAGTTTTTATACTGAGGAAACCAACATGGGTGTGTTCTTGTAGCATCAACTTGAGGTCTGACAGTCTTGGATGTTAATAAAGTATCTACTCTCTAGACTTCACTTTTCCCGTCTGTAAAGTGGGAGATGGTTCTAAGGATGCTCCCATTCCAGACCTCCGAAATCTCTCTCTGATTTGCTTAGAGCCTTGTACTAGTCAAAGAAGGCACTTGGAGTGCATTCACCTCAGGACCCTGCTCCTTAGCACAGAGGCTGCAGCTTCAGGGGGACTGGACTGGGCATGACAGCGGTGGGAAGTGGTGACTCACTGGTTCTGGAATAGGACCTCGGGGATGCTCTGCAGGGATACTGCAGAGAGCCCTCACCCAGGCCAGAAGGTGGGCTACATTTTCTCTGCTAAGCTTCCTCCCACATCTGAGAGTTAAGGACGATACGTTGAATCTTCCATCCTCTGGCTCCTTTTGAGATGTCCCCAACTCCACTGCAGACCAGCCACTCATTGTAACCCCTGCAGGAATCTCCACTGCTAGGAATAAAAGCTGGTGCACACCTCTGCCAAGCCTGATCCATGAACACCGGGTCATACCCCAAAACGGTTTCTCTACTCTTTCCTTCTCAAAAACCGGAAAGACAGCACTCTTCCTAAAGCAGAAGACGAAGTTTGACAAGATACCTGGATCTTTGAAGCAAGGAGGGTGAGATGAGCTGCGTGTGCTGACCTGGACCTCAGAGAGTGACTTTCTCATTGTGGAATGATAAAGCATCTAGAACAGGCAGCAGCCTAGACTTGGAGGAAATCAAATGCAAAGGCCCTGTGCTCCAAAGAGCAAGTCGACAAGCTGATACCTCCCAGATGGAAGAAGAAGTTGGAAGACACAGCACAAAGGAGTTTCCAGGCCGCTGATGTCCAGCTTGGCGAGTCTGCACAGATCTCCAAATCCTCATCTGCAAGATGGACTTTGATTAGAATCTTGCTGTTACACTTTTCCTCCTCCTCCTCATCTTCTTTATCTTCTATTCCTTTTGTTTTTCCTGAGATTTTTGGTGCCTGTGATCCCACCTGGAACCCGGTACATATTAAGCACAGTTTGTACCATTGAGTCGCACCTCCAGTCTCATCTCTTTTTTTAAGAAGCATTTCAGACTAAAAAAGCCAAAATCTCCTTGACTTAACAAATATACAGCCCATCTTCAAATACTCTCTGCTTAACAATTTGATATGCTTGCTTCCAGAACTGCTAATGAGGATTTACCTTGTTAGAAATTTAAATTTACGTAGGTAAATTTTAACCTCAGTGTGATGACACTGAAAGTGTGTTTGTGGGACTTTCATTTCCTACCTGTACAAAGCCTTCTAAAGCTGGTTCCACGTCAGCTCGTACACATCTGTAATATCATTTTCCACAACTGATTAATACTCCTTAGTGCTAATGTGTCGTCATCTGTTAAACCACCGGACAACAATAGATTTTATTATATATATTTTATTATCATAAGCAATGCACTAGATAGCCTCATACATGTGACCACATTTATTTTAAAGGTGCTTCTAATAAAATTATATGATAAAGCAAAAATTATTTTAAAAGTTTGAAAGCCACTCCCAAATTGCTCTCTGAATCTACTATTCCAAGGAATAAAGTAGTTATTAATGTTTATTAAAAATAAATTGTGAATCAAGCATTGTAGCGATACATAAAACTAATTGGACATAGAACCATTCTTGAGAAGCCTGTAATTTGTTATAGGTGCTTGCATTATAAACAGCAATAATTCAAAGCATAAAGCACCAAGGCACAGCTCAAGGTAGATAATAAATGACCTTCCTGGGGAAGATGGACTTTGACTTGATAAAGAATAGGAAGGCTGTGGGTTACATCAGGACTAGAGGATCCACAGTATTCTTTTATTTGTTTTGTGGTGCAGGAGAGAGAGCTCAGATCTTGAGCATAGCTAGCAAATGTGTTACCATTGAGCTACATCGCCATCCCTACATTCTTTTTCACCACTGGTTAACATTTCATAGCACAGATATATCATGATCTGTTTAACCACCAACCAATAATAGACTTTAAATTATTCATTTTTTTACTATTATGAACAGTGCAGCAATAAATAACCGCATACATGTATTTTTTTTTTTTCAAAAGAAAGTGTCAGAGAAAGATTCCCAGAGGAAGTGGCCCTAGAGCAGAGGGCCTTCTATGAATGAGGAAGGAGGCATAGTAGGGACATCAAGAAGGATGGGAAACCAAGAGGGATGGGTTCTGTCCACAGGCACGCAGTCTGAAATAAGACAGCTTTATGGTCAGGTCAATCTGAATCCCAGGTCTATGCCTTGACCTTGAGCAAATGATTTAACCGCTACAAGTTCCACTATATTTATCTGTGAAGTGTGGCAGGAATCTTGGTGGGTTTAGAGACTCATAGTTCATCATGGGACCCAATATTGGGTGAACATATGCAGAGTGCCTGGCATTGTTCTAGAAAATGGGTCTGCAAAGCTGAACAGGTCAGACAAACCTCTGTCCTCGTGGAGCTGACATTCTAGCAGAGGGTGAAATGCGGGCGTGTGCAGCCAAGAGCCTGGCACAGTAACCCATTTTTCGTGTACACTAGAAGAAAAGAAGGTGTCCTGAGCATGAAGGGAGCCTACAATAGACAGGTGGGATCTTTGACCCAGGATTTTTAAAGGGATCTTGAAAATTGCTTGTTCCCATTCTTCCCTTTCTTTACATCTTTTTCCTCTCTCACACCCTCCTCTTTAAATCATCCCGGTTAATATTGCCTCTTACGGGAGCTGGAGAGTAACTCTTCAGCTTTTAAGATATTAAAATTATTTAGAGATACGCGTAGAGCACAGCCAGCTGGCCGAGCTCATCTGAGCCTGTCGGAGCTACCGGGGTGGGGGTGGGGTGCTGCTTTGGAGATGGCGCCACGTGCGAAGAAGGTCCTTCATCCACAGAGGCTGCAGCTGTCCCGGGGAGGTGGGGACAGTCAGAAATCAGAGCGTCTTTAAAAAGCATCTGATCCAATCCCTACCCCATTGTGCAGTATGGGAGGGATGCAAAGAAGGCAGGATTGGAAACAAGACTTCTCTGTTCTTCTCTATTTTGAGAAACTAATTGGAAAGAGCAAAGAGAGGTGTGCTTGCCAGCCACAAACTGGGAACAGCCCCACTCAAATCCCTGATGTATAAAAATGGGTTTTTTAAAATGTTTGGTTTTTAAGACAGGTTCTTGCTGTGTCGCCCGGGCTAGCCATAGATTACTGGGCTCAAGTGATCTTCCTGCCTCAGTCTCCCAAGTAGGTAGGACTACTACGTGTTTACTACCATGCCCAGGAAAATGGCTGTTTTAAAAAACAATTGACAAAACAAGAAACTCGGAGAACTGTTCTGTGGGCAGCCAGGAAGAAGGGCTAAAAGAGTTTAGGAAGCAAGGATGAGACTTTCTGACTTTAAAAAAAGATGAGCTTTTATCCATAGGTCAGCAAACCTCAGATGGGTAAGAGACATTTGGAGGAGGCTACAGTATTTGTGGAGTAGAATACTTAGGATTATTAAAGAGTTCACAGTGAGAATTCCACAGGAGATGAGATACCATCTTTTAGTTATGTACCACGAAGTTTTATTGGTTGTGGAGATTGCATTTCTGTTCTGCATCTGGAGAAACAAAATGCCAGAGATGAGAATGAATTGCCAAGGTCACGCAGCCAGGTACGAACCAACTTCCAAAGGCAGGACTTCCAGACCGGTGCCCAGCCCAGTGCCCATCCCTACTGCATTACACTGCCCCGTTCTTGGATCCAGGCTTCAGTGAGCAGGGATCTGGGATCTGATCAACACAGCCCACATAGAAATGGCTATGGGCTCAGTTTTTAATCTCAGAACCCCCGGGGAGCAAGTACAGCTGTCATCCTTGCTTTAAAGATAAGAAAACCAAGAAAGAGAAAGCTAACAGGCTAGCCCGAAATGACGTGCATAGCAACAGTTTTAAATGTGTTGGATTGGGGCTGGGGATTTAGCTCAGTGATTAGAGTGCTTGCCTTGCAAGCACAAGGGCCTGAGTTCGATCCCCAGCACCACAAAAAAAAAAAAAAAAAAGAAAAAAAAAATAAATGTGTTGGATTTATTTACTTTAGTTGTTTACTTTCCCATCTATAAAATGGAAAACAGAAAATTTTAAAGACATGCAATTTTAAGGCTTCACTCAACCGTAGTTAAGGAAAGTGTTGCAAGAAGCCTCTGGGATTTGAATGTTTTCTGGTATTTGGGGCAGATCTTTCAGGGTAGCATCATAATGTACAGGAGAGCTGGGCAAAGAAGGGGATGAAATATCTGCTTGCATTTCTAACCTGGATTATTAAGATAGCCTCCTGACCCTGGAATCAAGCCTGGCGGTGACATGTAGCCACACATTCCATTGCCATGAAGCCGCCCATGCACCCTCCACTTGCTGGACTCTATTGTGGTCCAAGTAGACATGGTCCCTGCCCTCTAAGCTTATTGTATTATGGATGAAGCCTTCATGAATCCAACCATACACTTATTCATCAGGACCTGCAAACTGAGCCTTCTACTTGGGAAAAAATAAAGCAATGCTACGAGAGTTAATTGGCATTAAGATACCTAACCTGGAGGTCAGACAGCTTCCTGAGAAAGTTACAGTTAATCTGTGATGTAAGGGATGTGCAGGCTTAGTAGAGGAAGAAGGTGAGACAGAGGGAACAGAATGTGCAAAGACTCCGTAGCAAGACATGGTCATTGTGACTAGGGTGTGCGTAATCCTTAGGAAAAAGGGCTCTATAAAGTTAGCAACTCTGTTGCCCAAATGCTGGAGCAGTGACATTTCCTACACTACGGAGAGTCTTGTATCACTGTGAAGATGGGACACGAGGGAGACAGGGTGGATCAAGTCAGCTTGTTTCCAGTATAAGAAGAAAGGTAGTACAGATAACAGGATCCAGGCTCAAATGTCAGCCAGAACAAAGTCCTGCATTCAGCATATTCTATCACTTGGATAAGCCTGTAAGCCTTTCTGAACTTCATTTCCTCACCTGTAAGTGGAAGTAATGATACAGTACAGTGATCAGACATTAACGAGCTAATCTGTACAGAACAGTCACATTTCCTGTCTTCCATCTCAGCCTTCCTAACACACACACACACACACACACACACACACACTGTTCATCTGATGGGATGAGATCTTGCCTAGATGACTCAACATTTTCATGGTGGACCAACATGAGTGGCGAGATACTGGAGGGGAGAGGGAGCTCATGACCTGTTTGCATTTCTATCCTACATTATTAAGACAAACCCCTAAGCTCATCCTCTGGCCTCTAGCAGGAAACCTGACATGTAGAGATTAGGTTGCTTGCTAAGGAAAAACTGTTGCTCACAATGCTTGCGACACCAAATATGTTGGTGGTTGTCCTCCATATCAACCACTTCTCCAACTCTCCAGCCACAAACAGATGACCTGTTGTTCAATTCAATTATGTCACTGTCTCCCTGAGGTGGTAAAGATTTGAGGAGCTCAGCCCCCCAAGATGGTCTTCAGTTTGGACCCTACTTACAAGCAATGGGGCCTTACATGTCTGACTGATTCAGCTAGAAATTCGGCCATTTCCAACTCATGTTCAATAACTCATGTTCTAGAACACTTCACCGAACCCAGAAAAACACTGACTTACATTGACTGGTTTATTATTAAAGGATAAAGTTGAGCTTCCAGGTGAGGTACAAAGGACGAAATTGAGAAAGGTCCTACAGAGCTGGGATGTGCTGCCCTGCTGGCATATAAATGTGACTACCTACTCGGAAACAATCCAAACCCCACAGTTTAGGGACTTTTTATGGACACCTCCTCATGTAAGCATGATTGTTTGTTATCTCTCCAGCTCCTCTAGCCTTCCTGGATAATGGTGGGTGGAATGAGAACTCTAAGCTTTTAATCATGGCTTGATGGTCCTAGTGACTAGCCCCCATCCTGCAGATACCACGAGCCCTCCAAGAATCTCATTAGAACAAAAGATGCTCCTATCAGGAAATTACAGGGAATTTATGAGGCCCTGTCAGGAGTCAGAAGGAGAGAACTTGTGTTTAGTTATGTCTCTCTTTCCAAGTAAGTGGTGGATAATCAGTATCTAGATTTTCTGTTTGCTACTCAGCTAGTCAATGGTATTTTCACTGATATGTCTGGTCACAGCCTTGAGAATTCCTTGGTCTTTTAGTAGATCCCAGCCTGCTGTTACCAGCTCATGAAGATATCAGCCCAGATGTTTGCCTCGTGTCAATGGCATCACCATTTCTCCAGAGTCATTCTTCCCGGGACAGGAGAGGACAGTCTAGAAATTGTGCAAAATTTAGCATCTCTAAGAAAAGAGTTTGCGAAGAACACCCCCCCACACACACACAGACACACACACTTAGGGGAAGGAATTTGTGGAGCTCCCCTAATCCTGGGCTCCATCTGTGAATTTGAGGGCTGAAATATCCCAAGGCAGCATATGGATACCCGGTTTGCTAGCAGGCTGATCTAAAGCCAAAGCCCAGCTATAGCGTGTGCTGATTTTATGACTTCGGCCTCTGATTTGTCTTTGCAGAGTCTTGATTTACTCATCTGTAAAATGGGGATCCCAGGGTCCACCTCGAAGGGCAGTGGAAAGTAGGAAGTTACATCTTTACAGTGCTTGCCTTTGGAGTTGCCATTATTGCCATAGCAATGGGACAAGCTGGGGTGGGGCACCTGTCTGGGAAGGCAGTCATGACTCTTGGCCTGGGAACCCTGTGCTGGGTGACACAAGCACATCGTAACTTGCAGCCTGAGTGTGAAGCGGGCTGACAGTGTGTGCAGTGGGCTTCCTTAATAACTGAGAATGAGGTATTTGTCACTCTGCTGTCACAAAATAGACCCTCAGTAAAGGGCACCTACATTATTTTACAGATGGCAAAATTGTATTATTATCAGTCAAACATCAGAGCCGTAAGTTTGATTAGAGCTGACTGACCTGTGTGGTGAGAAAAAAAAGGCAACGATGGGAGTCTTCAGGAAGTAGATGTGTTCTGCTGAAGTTCAGAGCTGTTTCCTTCAAGCACTTGGATCATCTGTTGTGTTCCCAGTTTACAGTGAAGAACAGAAGTCCAGGAAAGAGTAGCGCCTTTCTCACCTTCAGGTAGCTACTTGGCAGCAGCTTGTACTGGACCTGAAACAGCCCAGAGTTCTTTCTACATGCCACTACACCTGTCATTTAATTTGCTTCTTTTTCTTTTCTTTTCTTTTTAAAGACAGGGTCTTGCTAAACTGCCCATCCTGGGCTTAAACTTTCGATCCTCCTTCCTCAGCCTCTCAGAGTGCTAGGAGGAAAGGTGTCCAGCACCACACTAAGATCAGCTTCTTTCTTAGTATTCAAGAACTTCCTCGCTGTGGCCGAAGTTCTTCCAGCCATCGTCCCACCTCCTTCCTTAACAAGCACTCTTCCCCCGCTCAGCTGCTGTACTTACCGTTACTTAAATATGATTCCAATTTCCCAGCCTCTACGCCTTTGCCTGTGCTGTTGTCCCTGTCCAGAATGCCTACCCCGCCCTTTTCTTAGGGAACCGCGGCCACCAATCTGTTTTTTTTCTCATCCTTGGGGCCCTGGATCTGGGGTACACTGCAGAGGTGTACCATGAGAGAATGTGATGCCCAGCTCCTCCTAAGGCACGTGACCCCATAATTTCCATGAGGAATGGATGCGAGGGAACTTGGTCCACGTGGCACCGCTCACCTTCTCGCACGCGCCTGAGAGTTACGAGCAGTAGAGATTATTTTAATGACAGTATTATTTCCAACTGCGTCTCTCCCATCTGTTCTTCCCCAATTACGAATGCAGAAACCCAGCATGTGTCTCCATCCTGGCAGTAGAGAATGAAATATAAGCACTATAAAAGGGAGTAGATTCTTTGAACAATACAATTGGCACCTGTGAAACTTGCCTTGCGTTTCAGAGTCTCCTGAATCTTCCAAAAGGAGGCGGAACCTTCCTTAAGAAAATGCCACAGTGTGTGCGAACCAGCCTTTCCCTCCCCCAAACCCAGGGTGCCACGTGGAGCTCCGTGGCATCCAAGCAGGATCCTAGAGTTCTTGTGAAAGTGATCCAAACCGAGGTGACAAAAAAACAGCAAATGGGGGGCTATTTGCCATTGCAAACACACAAAGTCAGTGTTGAGGTTCGGAGGGATCTGGCTCTGGGTGTATAAGCAGAATTTAAAGATCCAGATGTACATGAGGCAAACCAAACCGAGTGTTATTCCTACTTCCATACAAGAAACCAAAGGCTGAGAAATGTTACTGCATGAGATTTCACAAGGAAATGATAAGCCTAAGTCCGAGCCCAGGGCTAAGGTGGAAAGAACTGTTCTCACCCACCCCACAGACCCCAGGAAAGAGGACTCGCCTGCCAAGCCACAGCCACAGGTGAACTGGCTTAGTACCTGCTGCACACCTAAGCCCAGCAAAGCCCAAGTTTCCCTGTCACCCCAGCCACAGCGGTAGACACGATTCAACGCAGAAAAGAAAATAAAGGGCAGCCAAGTCCTAGATTTCGAAAACAAATCATTCTCTGGGCGAAATGCACTTTGTGGGGAAAGAAATCCCTAAATGTTTTATTAGAGAAATCCAACAACTACAAATATTAACAGCAAGTCTATGAATTATTTAAAATGCAACTACCTAAAACAGCCTATAAATTAAACATGAAAGGTTCTTGTCAGAAAGAAAGAACTAGGTAAGCTCCCAGCTCTTGGCTCTTAAGAGGGAAAAAGCCAGACCATGTATTTAATGAGCACCTACAGTATGCCCGAGGCTGAACTTTTCTAGGTTCCCATTTAGACTCCATTCCAAGCCCAGGGCAAGGAGAGATGATAGGTTACAATTTGTAGATGCAAGAAAGCAAAATTTGAGACAGAAAGTGATTTCTCTATTCTCACAGCTAGATAATAGGGAGACCGAGGTTCAGCCATCGTTTGCTTGGATTCAAAGCCAATTCTTTCCACTGCGCTGGGCTGCCTCTCAGCTAGAGGACATGCATAGGTGTAAAAGCAAAAAGCAGAGGGCTTCAACAAGGTCACCTTGAATACAGAGCAGTGATCTACAGCTCACAGTGCCCTGCACATCCCAGAAGCAACCTGTCCTGGAGTGAGTTACAGTGTCCTTGCTGCTGCCACTGCTGGTATTGTTGCTATTGTCTTTTGTAGGCAAGTTTTAATTTTCACCTAATTTCAGGTTTATGGAAAAGTTGCAGATAATAGAATCTCCATACATACCTGTCAATCTTCCTCTAATGTTAAAATCTTACCTTACCACGGAGAACCTGTCAAAACTAACAATTCGGTGTTGGATCTCTACTATTAAGTAAACTCCAAACTGGTTTTTAATTTTGCCAGCGTTTCCACCACTGTCCTTTTTCTGTTCCAGAATACAGTCATGATACCAGACTTGCATTAATTATCAAGTCTCCTGAGTCTTTTTTGGTCTGAGACAGTTTCTCAGATGTCAGTTCTTTGTAATGACCTTGAGAGTTAAGGAGAAAATGGGCCCAGTGTTTTGTAGACTGTTGCTCGGTCTGAGTCATACAATTTTGCCTGGCTTTGAGACCCTGGATAAATTACTGACATTCTCTTAAATGTTCCTAGTCTGTTTACACATTAAATTAGGCGAAGCAGGGAAAGCCCCCACCAAGGATAAGTACTCTTAGCCACTCTGATCTCAATTGTGTGGAACCCTTTATTTTCTGCAACAGAGCTGGTCACTCCTTTCTGCTGGAAATATTTTATTTATTTAGCTCCCGTGTCAACATCCCCTTCTGTTTTTCTGCCTTGCTCCCTCCATGCTGCTGGGTCCTCTCTATTCCGACCTCTATGTGTTAGAGGGTACCAGGCTCACTCCTCAGACCTCTCACTCCCGTGCCGATTTCATTCAGCATTATGGTTTAAAATGCCCGTAGCCCCAGCTCCAACTGCAAAATTGCTTCCATGTAGGTGGGTAAGGGGCATCTCAAACGCACCATGTCTGAAATTGAACTCCTTATTCAACCTCTTCCTCCCACAGTCTGCCCCACGTTGGAAATGGCACCAAAATACTTCTTATTACTCAGACCACAGCATCTTCGCCCAATTTCTCACCCACAGCCTCATCCAAGCCATCAGCCAGTCCTGTCTTTTCCGCTATGAAAAATGTAGCCATTATTTACAATGTCTCAAAAGCTTCCATTGACTTCCTTGTCCGAACTGTCATCATCCCTGACCTGGAAGACGGTGCTGGCCTCCACTTGGCCTCTTTTTACTTATCCATCTCCACCCCAGTTCCTTGTCCACCTCCGCACAATAGCTGGGCCCACCACTCATTGTGGTTTAGATCTAAAAAGGTCCCCAAAGCCTCATGTGTTTGGAGGGTCATTGGATTACTGGGACAGTAAAGCTGGCTTGCTGTTGGGTGGCAGGATCTGTCCAGAAAAGATTGGTCACTGGGGGCGTGGCCTGGAAGCATTTTCGTCCCTCCTCAGCTCTCCCCTTCTCTCTCTCTCTGCTTCCTGTTCCCCATGAGCTGAGCAGCTTTCCTCTGCCCGGGCCCCCTGCCGTACTGTCCATAGTTGGAACCAGCCAACAATGAACTAAAAACATAAGCCAAAATAAAGTTCTCCTCGTTTTAATTGTGGGCATCATGTATTCTTTGGGTTTGTCCTAGCAACTAAGAAAGTGACTAAGACACTATTTAAAAATAAAAGTCAGGTCACATCTTCTGCCCAAATGGTCCCTCTCTTGGCTTTTCTAGCACACTTTGAATGAATCTAATGTCCTTCTCACTGCTTCTTAGACTCTTCCCAATCTGACCCCTACCTACCTCTAACATTTTCTACCATCCCTTCACCCACTCCTTCCAGTCCCTGGCCTGTTCATTGTCCTTCTGCCATTCCAAGGTTCACTACAGAATCATAGCCCTTCGTATTTCCTCTGAGGAAATGCACATCTCCTAGATTTTTAAGTAGCCAACGCCATGACTGCACCATGTTGAGTCTACTTCCTACATGTCTTCTTGTACTGTAAAGTATAATGTACATATTACGTATGTTATGTAATTATCATTCATTACAGATTTATGTTTCATTCAATCTATTCACCCAGACTCTCAAACTATAAATTGTGGCTCCAGACAATAAAAAGAGGGTGCCAGATTTGTGCCCATCCTCTCCCCGCCCTTTGACTGCCTCCTTTCTATAGTTCATACCTGTTGATCCCACACGGAGCAGGGCTTCCCGTAGGCTCCCCAACAGCCTCGAGGGAAAGAAAACAACCAAAATAAAGAGCAAGTTTTCCTTTATGCAGGCAGAAGCTGGTGATGATGGTGATGCTTTTGCTGGTGAGCAGCCAGAGGGAGGGAGTAGCCTCCATTCACTGGGTCAGTTGCCTGGGTGACTCGGTGCTAAGACTTTATAAATAGCGCCTTCATTTTTTTTTAATAGTGCCTTCATTTAATACTCAGAGTAGCTCTCCCCATTTTACAGATGAGAAGAAGGGTGTCTCTGAGAAGAACTTAATTTACCTGAGTGTGCTAGAGAAGCCAAGCGGCAGAGCTGGTACCCTGACCATGATCTGTTTATCCCTGTTACTGTCTTATCCTAGATCCTTCTATTATTCCCTTTCTAAAAATGTTGACTCAAAGCCATTAAACTGCAGGGTCTGCAGGATCACTGCGACCTTAGTGTGTGACCTACACGCCCTGCCGTGCAGGCCTTCATGATTCACCATGGGGCTGATGCTCGTGGCGCTTGACTGGAAACTCAGTTCCAGGCGTTCTTGAAGGCTGATCCAATCTTGTCGTGTGGGTGTGGTTGCCTCTGAAGGACGCCTCTTCCGGCCTTGGATAATGCGCAAAACAAGGCCAGAGAGGTTTCAGTATTTTATTAAGGAAGGATTCAGAGCTCAAGGAGAGGGACGACTTAGCCCAGCACTCCAGGTCAGCAGCACAGCTGGGCCTCAGACCCAGGTCAGGAGATCCTGGACCAGGCTCCTGCAGCAGAGATGTACCTGCAGCGCTCTATTTCTGTACCTGTGTCACCCTCCTTTGCCTCCCTCCCCTCCCATGCTTCCCACCATTCTCACCACATTTTGTTTCCTAGTTCAAACGGTAATGATCTTGCTCTTACATCGCCCCTTTCCTCTGAAGAGATCCCGGTGCACAGTACAGGTGTTGATAGCGGATATTATTTGCCATCCGTCTTTCTTAATCACACTCTGCTCCTGAAATGTAGCCACTTCTCGGGTGAAATATGGCCCCTATTTAGCCATCCTTAACACCAGTGGGGGAGCCCCTGGAAGCAAACCTGCTTTGCCAGTCAAAGGCAGAGCTTGTTCTGAAACAGAGCTGAGGAACCTTTCCTGAGTCTGGGATTTGGGGAGCTGTCAATTCTTGGAGGCTGCCTCAGAGACTTTTTTTGAAGAACTGTGCCTTGCTCTCTGCTACCCCTGGGGGACCTAGAGTGAGGTACTTTGGCCCCGGGAGAGCTGGGGCACAGGAAACCTCAACCTCCAGGCTTTTAGGCTGCAGTGAGGGAGATGCTGTCTTAGTCCCTTTTCTGTCGCTAATAGCATAATACTTTAGAATGGGTAAATTATAAAGAAAGGAGGCTTATTTTGGCTGTTAGTTCTGGTGCAAGGTTAAGAGGCAGCATCTGTTGGTGGAGTCTCAAGGAGCCACGGGACATCATATTGTGAGAGACAAGGAGCTGGAGGGAATTCTAGCCAAACTGCCTTTTATAGCTGACCCACTTTCAAGATAACCCATTAATCCATTAAGCCATTGATTGCATGAATGGATTAACCCATTCAGGAAGGCAGATCCTAAATCCTCTTGAAGGTACCAGTCAGCCCCACCTCTTAATATCTTGTAATGAGGATTAAATTTCAACGTGACTTTTGGAGGGGTCCAGCCATAGTCACACCATAACAAATGCATTACCCACTCTGACCGCAAGCCAAAGGGAAAGGGAACTGACCCTCTCATCACCAAATCCTTCACTCCTCTCGTTAGGCGATCAGCAAATGGATAATGTGGGTTAGGTTCTGAGTGTCCTTGGGCGAGTCCCTTCACCTCTCTAGACCCTTTATTTTCATCTGTCTGAAGGGAATCATAGTTGTTACTGAAAGGGTTGTTCAGAGTTACATGAGGAAATACATGCAGCACTGTTAGTAAAGACTACATAGTATTTGCTCAATAAATGTCAGCAATTGTTATTATAAATCAATAAGAGATGAATGGACAAGTACTAAATAAAAATAGAAAACTACTAACAAAAATGTTTAAAGGTTATAGATATTTTTATGTTTAATGGTAGAGCAATAATAACAATAACAAGAGTCTCATCTCAAGGCATGCATTTTTACTGATCTTCTTCTTTTTCCCCCTTTTCTCTGGTATCTATCTTTCGTGCATCTTCCCACCCACATTTTTCTTTGCAATTCTGGAAAGTATTTTAAGCATCCAATTAACAGGCTGGATGACCTCACATAATTCCTGCTGTATTGTTCTGGGCCAAATCTCTTTTTCAACCCATTTCAACTCACACTCCCCAATACTAGACATGGGCATAGGAAAGGGAACCAGGTCTCGGTCATGACTCCTGGAGGCTGACAATCAACAAGGCGAGGGACACAAACACACCATTCTTCCTGTAAGGAAGACTAGAGTAGACTAGATTTGAGTAGATCCCTGATGTTAAAAAAGAGGTGGTCCTAGTTCTACACCCGGCGTTCTGCAAGGGTGGTCTGGGGGAGTCTCTGGGCCCCGCCCCACCTGCTCCAACCCAGAACAACTCTGCTTTCCACAGTCTTCTGTGTCCAGAGTCCATATAAAGCAGCATTTCATTTAAACGTTCTCCTGCCTTAACCTTTTTTTTCCCCCGACAATGAACAAAAAGCTTAATCTACTCTCTTTCTGGGCTTGTGACATCTCAGAATTTGCTCTCCAGATGTGTGAGTTTCGCACATGTCCAGTTTTTTTGACTATCATCACATGTGTTGTTCAGTAGCTTACATAGGCCTGAGCATCCTTCTGCAATTTCCTGCCAGCGATTGGAGCTGAATCCTCAGTTTCCCTAATTCTCTCCTGCCTGTGCACAGAGCCTGGTGTTCAGGGAGTCTCTCCCTGGACTTTGGCAGAAACCTGAGACTCACATGGTCCCTGGAAAACAGGAACCTGCTGCTTCTGGGTTTCACTCCTGCTGTGAGGGGCCGGCGTGAAAAGCTTAGTGTGGCGAAAGAAAGCTGCAGAGACAACATTTGGACCCAAGGATTGTAGGCATTCCCGTATGTCTCTCCAGGAGGATGCATGTTTCCTAAGCTCTTACAGTCCAAAAACAGCAGGGGAATCACTTAGTCATATGCTTCTCCAACTTACCTAGATCCCTGGGGCATCACGAATATCAGGGGCTCACCACTAAGCCCTTCCAAGGATATCAAAGGAAGCTCAATTGAGCATTACTTTACAGATTGTTATGACAGTATATTTGTCAGTGTAGGAGGACAAAGCACCTTTATTCAGCATCTTGTTACCTGCATGTACAGCTTTTCGATACTTAGTCTCATTAAAAGTAGGTTTCTATTTGTTCTCTTCCCCTGGGCACCTTGAATGTTGGGGCAGACCTTCTGCTTCAGAGGACAGAGGCATTTGCGTGGATGGGAGGCGCTGAAAGAGGACAGATCTGGCCTCTTCTACCTGCCTTCAAACACTCCCTTCTTCGCTAGACAGAGAAGCCCATGGCCTCTTTGAAAGCATAAAGCTTGTGCATCGGGTGTACTGATTGGCCGTCCTGCATTCAGGGCACGTCGCTTTCCTGGCGGATTCTCTGGGCCCTTCGTCTCTTTTTATATCCTGTGCATGTCTTGGTAAAGTGCTAAGTGTTTTGTGCCGTTACAAATGCCCCTTTTGTATCACACCAACTCCTGCTGGTGGCTCCTCGCCGCTTACAATAGGTTGTACATTTATTTCCGCTAGGACATTTCAAAAGGAACACACGCTCTTCTGTACAGGAAAATCTGCCTCCCCCAGCCCCCCAGAAGTAAAGGCCAAGATTAGCTCCCTAGGCGGTCTTTTCAGTTTCCTGAAATATCCAAGACCAAGGAAGGAGGTGGTGGCGAGAGGCATCCAAGGCAGGGGATGGAGGGAGTTTCAGAGGCTGGCCCTGCTCCTCTTTCTCTGCAAAAGAAAGAACTACGGAGGAGCCTTAGAAAGGAGAGCTGGGGGTGGACGCGGGGGTGTGTGGCTGGGACTTCGTGCTTATGCAGAGCTGGGACTCAGAGCCTTGTCTCCGCCACCAAGCGAAGTGGGACATACAATCACAAATGAACTGGAGGCATGAAGGATGGTCATCACTCAGTATTCCTCTCAGCTAATCCTGCTTATCATGTGAATTCTTTAAAGAAACAGAAGTGACAAAGGCCTTTAGGCCTTAGGAATCACACACACAGAAACACTCAACAGGCAGATTCTTCTGTTGCACTACATCACATGCCATTCATAATGGTTTACACATATTGATTCATTTAATCCTTGTCATCCCAACCTTCTGAGATAGGTAAGTTTATTACTCCCATTCTACAGATGGGAAATGCAGGCCCAGAAGCCCTAAATAAATTGTCTGAGGTCCCATCGCTAGTAAGTGACATGCCGAGGTGGCAGGCCCAGCGCCTGCTCCCAGGATGCAGTCTGAGCCATGCAGCACAGTGCCGCTGTTAAGCAGGGTCTGCCCGGCCAGACTGAATGTTGTCCTGCCATGCTGCTGCCTCCTGGTGGTTGTACCCAGACTCTCCGCGTCCTAAGAAGAAACCATCAGGTAGTCTTATGGGAGGCCCCACAGATATAAGAGCATCAGACAACCCGCCCTCAGCCTCCTGTGCCACAGAGACACATTCCCAGAGTCTCGCTACCTTGTGACACCTCTGTGGGAGGCATTAAAGCTCTCCCAGAAGCAAGGGAGTCCCCACTCCAGTCCTTACCCACGTGTAGCAGAATGAGAAGGACCAGTGACACTCTCAGTCTGCTGTGATGCTAGCCGGGACAGTGGAGGACCAGGTGCCTCGGGGCATATAGCAGAAATCCCCAGTGGTGAGAGCTGAGGCTACAACGATTAGGCATCGGGAGGCTGAAAGCAAAGAGAAGATCATGCGCAGTGGTCCTGGCAGAGATCTGGAGCAAGTGCCGGCTGGGCCCTTCTTGACCACCAGCTGGGCCAGTACCCTGAGGTGATACCCTCATGATGAGGCCTTTGCAGACTTCCTCCTTTGGGCCCAGATCTTCAAACAGTCTTGTGAGGCTCACATACCTCCCCCTGGACTGGGCTCATTATACACAGTCTCGGCCATTCACATGAGGACCCAAGACCTGCAGAGAGAATATGTCCTATATCCAAAAGGAGGAGAAGGTGGGCGCAGCACCCAGGTGGGAGGATGTGTCCAGCTTGACCCGAGACACCTGCACCCTCATCTCAGAGGTGTGTACTCTGCATGGTTTAGTGTCACCCACAGGCCTGTCATGGCAGCTCCGTCCTCCTGGCCTCTTCTCTTTGGGTGGCCTTCAGCCACCCGTGTGCCCTCTTTCAGCTGGGGGCTTCTTGAAGAGGGGGTGCGAGGTCTTCACAGTGGGCGAGGCAGCCTGAGGACAGGGGATGCTCTTGAACCTGGAGCCAGTTGCACCTGGGCTGCAGTCCTCATCCTTTGCTTTCCCGCTGTGAGGCTCTGGGTCGGGCCCCTTGAGTCCACAGACTCAGCTTCTTCATCCATAAAAGGCAGCACTCACGGCAGCAGGCTGCACAGTGCCCACCCTGCCCAGAAGATGCCCAACCCTGGAACCCGGAACTCATGACTTCAAGTAATGAAAGAGATTTTACTATCTGATTACAAGGATCTTGAGAATTCGGGGTTATCCTGGATCATCCCGGTAGGCCCAGATGAATCATAAGGGTTCTTAAAAGAAGGAGAAAGGAGGATCAGAGTCAGAGAGAGAGAGAGATGTAGGATGAAAGCAGAGGTCAGAGATGAGGGAAGACACTAGACTGCTGGTTTTGACACTGAAGGAGGGGTCACAAGACAAGCAACGCAGGTAGCCTCTGGAAGATAAACAAGACCAGAAGGCAGGTTCTCCCTTGGGCCTTCCAGAAGAGTGCAGCTCTGATGGCACATTTATTTTACCCCAGTGAAACTAATTTCAAACTTCTGATCTCCAGATTCATGAGATAGCAATTTCATGTTTTAAGCTTCTGAGTCTGTGGCAGTTTGTTACAGCAGCAGTAAGAAACTAATACACTTGTGCTGGCTTGCATGGGTGATTAAATGAAATGGGATGGCCCTGTTTAGCACAGTGCCTGCCGGGCCCATAGTAAGCACAAGGGAGTGGTTATTATTGTGTTGAATTACTTTAAGTCATAGAAAGTCACAGCGGAGCTAGCATTTTATCAACTGTATGTATCACTAATACTTGCACTGATTTCTTTAATAAGACACCCAGTTTATCTCCCATAAACTCCAGGCTTACGCTGGAAAAGTCCTAGAACACTAGCTCGTCTGATGCTCTCTATACATTTGTGCGTAACATGATAAATTTAAGTAGGTGTGTTTTTCCCCAGGTCACATGACGCATAGTAGGTAAGATTAAAAGTAGGCCTTGAGGTCACCAGACACCAGCCTATTCTTAGTTCACATTCAGTGGTGCTTTGGATCTGAAATTTCCTAGTTATTGAGGGGGAACATAGACTTTACTGAGTGTTTGCATTGACTCATGTGTCTAGCTCAGTTTATGTATTTATTCAGCAAGCATCTGTTAAGTCTATTGCATCTCATGCTAGAGAAAAACTTCCCTAAAGTTTAGTGGCTTAAAACAACAATGACCACTTATTTTGTTCACAATTCTACAATTTGGGTGTAGTTCAGCCACAGTGTTCAAGCATGATGGGCAGTTTACCTGGGTCAGTTTTCAAAATGGCACACTGCAAGGGCTGGTAAGTTGGCGCTAGATACTAGTTGGAAACTCAGCTGGGTTGTAGGCTTAAGACCTTAGTGACTTTCCAAATAGATTTCACTGTAGGGTGCTTGGGCTTCCTCCCATACAGGGAACAATTTCCAAGACCGTAAGAAGGACACGCATGGCATTTTTATGAGCTAGCCTTGGAAGTCACAAATCATCATGTCTACTGTACTCCATTGGTTGAAGCAGTCATAAATATCAAACAAGAAGGGACAGAGACTGTAACCCTTAAGGTCAGATTGCAAGAGATGCAGTGGAATGTGAGGTATTATTGTGGCCAATATTGGCAAGTATAACTGGTCATAAATATCCAGTGTGTGCTAAGTATTAGAACAGGTGGTGAGTATATATTAGCATATTAAGCAAAGATTTTGCCAGCAGAGAATACACCTTAGGAACTTGGAGTGACAAAGCAGATAATAGCTTTCTAAATCGGTAAATTATACATAGTACTTCAGACACAATAAACGCTACAAAAAATAGAGTAAAATAAAGTGACAGGTATGAGGGTGCAGTGAGAGTTGTGGTTTTAAATAGGGCAATCAAGGGAGGCTTCTCTAAGAATATAGCATTTGAGCAAAATAATTGCAGAATGAGAAGAGGAAGAAGAAGAGGAGGAAGTGAGGCTGGAAATGGTGGATATCTGGAAAACCTCATGCCAAGGAGAAGAGAGGCAAGTGTCTTCTTGGCAATGAGAAGGCACTTGGCACTTGGCAAAAGCCCCGAGACAGTGAGCGCCGGGTGCTCCTAGGGTGGGAGGGAGAGTAGTACAAGGTGTGACCAGGTAATAGGTGGCTGAATCCTGTAGGGCTCTTCGAGGGCACGAGAAGAGCCTTAATTTTGACTCTGAAAGAATTGAGAAGTTACTGGAAGACTCTAAACAGAAGAGGAACATTACCTAAAGTTTAAAAAAAAAAACAAAACTGACTACTTTGTTGAGAACAGACTTGTATTAATCGGGGTTCTTCAGAGAAATAAAACAAATAAGATAGAGAGAGAAAAATTTTTATTCTGTACAGTGGTTCCCATGACTATGGAAGGTGAGCATTCTGCAGGGTGGCGAAGCAGTGGAGTAGTACAGCCCAAGCCCAAAGGCTTGCAGCCTAGGAGCACTGATGTCCAAGGGCAGAGAAAGCTGTGTACCCCAGTTCAGAGAACAATTTCCCTTCTCCATTATGTTGTCCTATTAAGGCCTTTACTGGATTGGATGACACCACCCCACATTGGTGGAGATGATTTATACCCATTCTAATAATTCACATCAGTCCTTTCAGGAAACACCCTCACAGACACATCTAGAAATACTGTTTTGCCAGCTGTCTGGATATCCCTTAGTACAGGCGAGTTGATGCATTCATAAATGTAATAAAATTAACCATTTCAAGACTGCCAGAGAGCCAAGAGTACTCCGAGTATGGAGGATGGACAGAAGAGTAGCGCAGTGGCTTGCTGCAGGGTAGTGATCATGGGGCTGTGGAGAAGGGTTTAGAACTGGAAAACAGTTTGAAATTCAGATTCCCTCAGAATTTAGAACCAGGAAGAAAGGCGTCAAGCATGACTCCTTACTACCCTTCATCTGTCCTCTGAAGTTAGCTAATCTTCATGGAGAAAAGAGGGCTGACTTCATATCTTGACTCTACTCTGGGGGTTCTGCCTTGAGAAATTGTTCCTATTCTTTTAGATAATTTCACTGAACTGTTTTTTTCTCTCTCTTTGGCATCAAGCAGTCAGAACAGTCTTATTCATTTCCTGAGGAATGGCAACAATACGAGATGCTCTGGGACTGTAGTTTCTATAGTCACAGAAGAGGAGAAATGCGATACGCATTTTTCTCCCTTTTTAATATTTATGATATGCACTTGCTCTGAAATTTCTGAAGTAAAGGAACTTGCTTAATTTTGATTAACATAGCATTTCTCAAACATATTTGACTCCAGAAACATTTTTTTCTCTAGCACACTTTGTCAGAATGACCTGGATAAAGCCAATGTGATTTCGGTGACCTTCTTCCCACGAGAAGATAATCAAAGCAGTCATGTCTCATTTACCATGTAGCTCTGGAGCCTCCTGTTCCTACCTGTTTCCGGGCTGCTCTGGCCTTTCTGGCCTCTTGTACACAGTCTCTTTGTCTGCAAGCGCTTTCTACCTGCAGACAATGCCTTTTACCAAGACTGCCATTCCCCTGTTCTCATCACTGTCTGCAGTGAGATACCGTGTGAAGGATGTCGGCAGGGTCAGCACGCTGAGTCCCTGGCTCATCCACTTGTTCCACAATCATTTACTGGGCAATTATTCTATGTGTGGCATGAGGCTCAGCATGCTGGAAGACAGAGCAATGAATCCAAGTTGGAGCCTGCTCTTTAGGGTTTGATGCACATAAATGTGGTTATACAAGGTAAGTTAAAGTGGATGGTGCCAGAAGAATACACACACGCGTGCGCACACACACACACAGACACACACACACACACACACACACACACACACGCACGCACGCAGAGTATTCCTAGCCAGAAGAAAGTATTAGTGTCAGAATTGGATAAAAATATAGCTGTAGAGGGCCGGCCGGGGCCCTCTGCGAGAGAAGGACGGAGAACAGGTTATGTGGGAGCCGGCGGGGACCTTTGCTGGTGACACGGGAGCGCGGGCAGAGGCAGAGCCGTCGGGCTAGACCGTGGGGACGGTGGTGGCCCCTGGGCTGGTGGGGCACGATGAGGAGCGACGGAAACGGCGACGCTGCTATGCGGAGCCCGGATTCGTGGCCGCAGCTGACTGCGCAGCCCGCCGGCAGCCTTGCTAGCTCTTGCCGCCAGCATGACTTACTTAGTGCAGGAACTTAGGGAGAGCAGTCATGGAAAAGTCCTGGATGCTGTGCAGCTTCACAGAAAGACGGCTGATAGCCTTGGCTTCGTGGTTTTGGGCTCTCTGTCATATTTCTCTTTTACCATTAACACTTTTCTTCTGTATGGAGGCATTATCTTTTGTTAATATTCATGTCAATACCAGGTATTCTCTATAAATTCCAGGATGTATTGCCTTATTTTCCAGAGCAGCCATCCTCTTCGCACCTTCATGTTCCCATGCCCACTGGTATTCCACATGAAAACATTTTCATCAGAACCAAAGATGGAATACGTTTAAATCTTATTTTGATAAGATACACTGGAGACAATTCACCCTATTCCCCAACTATAATATATTTTCATGGCAATGCGAGTAACATAGGTCCCAGGTTACCAAATGCATTGCTTATGCTGGTTAATCTCAAAGTTAATCTTTTGCGGGTTGATTATTGAGGATATGGAAAAAGTGAAGGAGAAGCAAGTAAAGAAGGACTGTATTTAGGTTCTGAACCTGTGCTAGGCTGTGTGATGACTAGACCTGACATTGATAAAAAGAAGATTTTTCTCTTTGGCCGTTCCTTGGGAGAAGCAGGGCCTAGTCATTTGATTTCTGAAAATTCACATAGGATTTCAGCCATTATGGTGGAGAGCACATTTTTTAAGCATACTGCATATGGCCAGCACTTTATTCTCATTCTTTCCAATGCATTATCTTCCTTTATAGTGCTACAAAAATACGTTTTTGCCTACAGAAAAATTTCTCAGTCCAGAATGCCTTCTCTTTTCATCTCTGGACTCTCTGACCAGCTAATTCCCCCAGTGACCATGAAGCAACTGTACGAACTTTCCCCATCTCGGACTAAGATATTAGCCATTCTTCCAGATGGAACTTATAATGATGCGTGGCAGTGCCAAGGCGATTTCACTGCATTTGAACACTTTATCAAAGAAGTCATCAAAAGTTATTCTCCTGAAGAAATGACAAAATCTTCATCTAATGTAACAATTATATGATGTCTCCCTTTTTGACTAATGCATTGTGTTTTAATTTGTGCAGAATGATAAAGAACATTCCTTTCTAGAAAAAAAAATAACTGTAGCCATTCGTTTTGTGGTTGGTTTTGGACACAAATTTCTTCACATTTATATTTTTGCTTTCAAGAAGTTGAAGGGAGGGAGGGATTCTTTTTTTTTATAGATTTTTATTAAAATTTATCCAAACTTATGGGCTATTATGCAAGCTTACAGACCACAATACATTGTGTCTTTGCTTATGACAGTGAGCAATGTAAACAACCACATAGCTGCAGCTATGTGGTTATTAAGTCACAACTACGTGAAGTTACTGTAGTACCTAGTGTATGTGTCACTGTTTTAAATTTGGGTTATTAGGTTCTTGTTTTTAAGATATCAGTATTCCTCTGGATTCCTGTTCCTCTTCCCCTTTGCCCTCTTCTTGTTCCCTTGGACCCTTTACCTTTTAGCTTATATCTAACCCTTTGCCTTTTTGTATCCATCGTTTACCCTTTTGTTTGTGTTTTTCCTCACTCAAATGAGGGATACCATACAGTATTCAAGCTTGTGAGTCCGGTTTATTTCACTTAACATGATATTTTCCAGGTCTATCCGTTTTCCTATAAATGACTCTAGTTTGTCATTCTTTATGGCTGAATAGTATACCATTATGTATAGATACCACATTTTGTTTATCTAGATATCTACTGATGGGTATACAGGTTGCTTCCAGAATTTAGCTATTACAAATTGTGCTGCTATAAACATTGCTATGCAAGTATCTCTGTAGTATGATGTTTTTAGCTCTTCAGGAAAGATACCTAGTAGGGGAATGGCTGGGTCATATGGGATTTCTACTTTCATGCTTTTGAGAAGTCTCCACACTGATTTCCAGAATGGTTGTACTCATTTGCCTTCCCACCAACAGTGTAGGAGGGTTCCCTTTTTACCACAGCCAAGGAACCAGCCTTTGTGATTGTTTGACTTCCTGATGATTGTCATTCTTTCTGGGGTGAGGTGGAATCTTAGAGTTGTTTTAATTTGCATTTAAGAGATTATTTTTTGTGGTAATCATTTCACTCTCCCTAATAACCCTGGAGCAAACTTATGACTAAAAAGATCCTACAGAAAAGAACCAGATTCCTGTGTGCCTTGCAAATCAATTTATGTTTCTTCCTGTTGTTACCTAGGGTGTCTGCAAACCAAAAGAGAGAGAAGGAAGAGGGGGATGGGAGAGAAGAAAGGAGAGAAGAGAACTGAGAAGGTGGGGGGTGGTGAGGGCCCCTCCCTGAAGTCCTCCTCATCCTTTGGAAGGATCAGCTGATATCAACATCAGGTCCCTCACCTTAGGTATAGCCAGGTCTCTTGCCCAGAAGAATGGGTATTACTCTCAAAAATAAAAATCCGTGAAAATTATTTTTCTTTCTATAAATCACATCACAGAAACCGGAGACTCTAGGAAGCCTTAACTAAGGTAAGCCATGAGGGGTATCAAAATCAGAGCCCCTGGAAAATGATGAATCCTCCCTAATTCAGGTTCTTCCGCAGTCTCTCAGCCTTGGTTTCCTGTTCCATAAAATGCGATGATTAATTCCCAGGGTTGCAGAGAGGATTAGATCAGGTGAGGACCCCCCGAGACCCAGCACGGTGCCTGCTAATTGATACTTCTCTCTACAAATGGTGGTTACTATTATCCTGTGATCCTTATTTTTATGAGAAGTGGAGGGGGATTTATCTACAAATCTAGCTGGAGAAACATGACACAAAGAAAAAGTAGGATGTGGACATTCTTTTCTAAATATTAGAAAAGAATATTGTCTGCCCTGACATGGGAGGTCAACTTCTGATCGTCTACTCAAGAGTTCTAAATCAGGGATGCAGTATTTCCCTTTGACTTTGATACCATCTGTGGCATTGCTTTTCTTTGATTTATTTATGTACTTACGCAGGTATTTATTTATTTTTATGATGCTATGGATTGAACCCAGAACCTTCTCGATGAGTTACATCTCCTGATCTTTTTCTTTTTTTAATTCGCAACAGGGTCTTGCTAGGTTGCTAAGTTGCCCGGGCTTGGCTTGAATTTGCCATCCTCCTGCTTCAGCCTTCCAGAGCACTGAGATTGCAGGCATACAGCACAATGTCTGGCTTGGTGTTGTCATTGTGGACGGCTCCTCAGTACTCATGCCTGCCCAACCAAGCAAAACACCATATCCCCTGCCAGGTAGAATATTGTTCAGTTCTAAGCTGACTGGCACCGTGGCAGTTGAGAAAACGTCAAAAAGCTTGTTAATTCGGAGTCTATTCAATCAGATTCCTGGTTCCCTGAGAATTGGGGAAGAATCTCAACTTTCAACTCATTAAAAGGAGAATTTCCTTTTTTTAATTTAAAAGAAACACAGCTAGAATATGCATGTCCTGTTTTGAAGAGAGCAGGAACTGTCGTTGGATGCAGATGTCCACCCAGGATGGAAGATCCCTGAAGTCCCTGTGTTGGTACTCGACCGTGGAGAACTGGTGTCTCCAGTCCACTCTGCAGTGGGGGTGGGGGTGGGAGGACAGATGCTCTTAGCACAGAGGTCGTTTGCTAGGACCACGAAGTCTTTCTGAGTGTATTTCCAAGCTCTTCACACATTATAATGTACACTTCTATGGTGCCAGGCTGTGTACTGGACTTTTTTTTTCAAGTTTACTTAAAATGGGTGAATCAGTTCTGCTTTTATAAATTAGAACAGCATCAGGAAATCTCAAATTCCTGTTACCACCCTACATGCATTCATCACTGCTAGTCCTGTGTCCGTCCCTGCTCTCCCCTAGCCCAAAGCAGCCACTCCTATAAATGTGATTTTTGTCTTCCCAGCTCTTTCCAAAATAACTTTAAATGAGTTTGTGTTGTCACTTCAGTCCCTTAAAAATACTTTTCCATATATGTAACCCTCTCGTCGGAAAGCTATAATGTGTGCATGTTTTCCTAAATGGTGTCATACTATATATATATAAAACTTTCCGCATCTTGCTGCTTTTTCCCCTTGGCAGTATTTTTTGAGCTCTACCCATGTTGACACATATAAATTCAGTTCATTTCTTTTAACTGCAGGAGAACATTCCTGGATATGAATACACCAATATTTTTCAGCTATGCTTTAATCAGAGGATATTTAGGTGGTTTCCAATTTTTGGCTTCTACAAACAATGCCACAGGGTTTGCCGGGTACATATTCATATTTGAGTGTGTGTTCAATTGCTTGAAAAGCTTGCACCTAAAAGCTAACAAGTGGAGTCCTTATTATGGATCCTTTCTATCTCAGAAGCCATTTCCCGAAGGGTCTCTAATCTCTATTGTGAGGGTGACCATCTGGTTTTCAGAATTACTGACCCTCAGTCTTGGCGAGAATGTCAAGATGCAAAACTTATCTCAGAGTTAAATACTGATGCCCAGAGAGACGCAGTGACTTGAGGATGGTCACGGCGCACAGAGCTCAATCTTGCAATCCTTCATCTATTAATATTACTTGCCTCTGTCCCTCTATCTCCATGTGGCTCCTGACAGTGGTCACATTCGGCTTCAGGGAGCTGCACCTGGATCCCTCCCTGAGTTTTTTTTGTTTGTTTTATGTGTAAAAGAGGTGGCAGATGAGTTAAATTTCTTACACAACAATTTAAGAAGTTAGAGACAGGGAGTTGGCGGGAAAATGTCCCAGAGTCCTTGCTTTTGATGGAAACATTCTGGCAAGCTACCCAGTCTTCAGAGATACCATAAAAAGAAGAGCTTCTTGTCTACCTGATAGTCTACTCGTTCACACACCCTTGTCTGCTTCCTTCTTTTCCTTCGTTGTCTCATTTCTCAGGCCCTCAGTTGTTTCCTGAGGTCTCATCCCAAATCAGCTACTGGTACCCATATCCAGAGACCTGCACTTCTCATAACTCAGACTAAGGCTGGCTGTGGGGTGAGGGATAGAGAGCAGTAATAGATGATTTTCTGCCCTTAACAAGGACACTTAATAATAGTGCAGCCTCTCGTCCTGCCAGCGCAGGGCTCCTCATGCTGATCAGTCTGCACATTGTAGTTCAACGCTGTTCCTTCTGCCTCTTAAACCCAATCAGTCTTCTCAGCAATCAGTCTGACTGAAAGAAGTTTTATTGTATGTAACAATTTAATTCCACTACTTTTTTTCTTTTTCTTTCTTTCTTTCTCTTTTTCTTTCTTTCTTTTTTTGTGGGAGGTGGGGGTTGACTGAAATATCAATGCTTGACTTCAGACTTTAACTAAGAACCAAGCTGTAGACCCAGTGGTCTTATTGACATATCCATTTTTCCAATGTATATATTCCTCCTCTCTCTGCTCTTAGTAAATGTTGATGTTCAGTTCATCCTGATCACTATTTAGCACTTCTGGTCAATTTATTTTACTTATTGATCTAAGCAGAAAATCAATGTAATCTTCATTTGCTGTTCTGTTTCATACACGAAACCCTGAACCCATGGAAATGTTTGTAAGTTAATTGATAGGGTACCCCCAGACTCCATCCAGAAAATCTTCCAGAACCCAGGTCTAATCTTCAGCCAGCCCCCGTGTGCTGGCTCCCACTCCCCTGTCATCGGGTTTTAGGGGGCTGCAATCTCCTTCTAAAGGTGGTTTCTAGGTTCTTTCCATCCTAAGCAAAGAATTAGTCAAGATAAATACAAAAGGTAGCAAGATTTTACATTTATTAAAGGTAGGAAAAGAAACTCTGTAGAGTTTGGGCCAAGTCAAAGTAGGAAAACAAGTACACTGTACAGGGCAAGTGTGGACCACCGTGCAAAAGCGAACACAGTGGCCCAGAGCTCCGGATTGACTGTCCCTTTTGTATCTCCCACTCAGGCTGATGTCAGGTCTGGGCCATCCTGTCACATATCTACCTGAATTCTCCCAAGAAGTCCACATGCAGGGCTTTGGGAAGTGCTCTGCACTCAAATCCTGAGGTTTGTAATTAATAGGTCGTACCTACCTCCCTGGCTGGTTTTGCCACACCCTAGTCTCCTGCCTCACCCTCTCTCCTTTAATAATGGAGACTGGGTGTTTCCAGGGTCTCTGACTGGAGGCCTGACTCCAGGTGCTAAATACAGATGAATGCATTAAATTTGCTTTCAGAGGCTGGGGATTTGGCTCAGTGGTTAGAGTGTTTGCCTTGCAAGCCCAAGGCCCTGAGTTCAACCCCCGGCACCAAAAAATAAATAAATTTGCTTTCAGAATGTGTTGGGTGTCAAAGAACTCTGCCCAGACACTCCCTCCCCTAGGGCCGCGTACACAAGGCAGTAAAATGCCTTTCTTTGCAACAGACACAGAAGAAGACCAAGAACACTTTGGAAAACCCCGTTGCTTTGACATCCTAGAAACTGTGGAGCCTGAAGTCTGCAAGTGATGCAGAGGTTTTGGTATCAGACAGACCTTGCAAGCTGCTCTCAGCTCCTCCCTTGATTCACTGAGACCCTGGGCAAATTAGCTACCCGCTCTAAACTTCTGTTTACTCACCTGTGAAATGTGGATGATAATATTGTATCTGTCCTCAGAATTTGTTGTCAGAGTGCAGGAGAAACTCCCAGCAGGGTCTCTACTTCCTACTGTTAGATGATTGGTGCCATTTGGCTTTTTGTTTTTTTATTTTTTAATTGTAATGATAGTCATTGTCTTTTTAAAAGAGCTATTTATGATTCTTTGCCACTATCAAATATCAGTTAGTATTCACTTGTCCCTACCACTTGCTATTCCTTTTTCTTTTTTCCTTTTCTTTTCCTGCAGCTAGAGATGGAACCTTTTTTTTTTTTTTTTTTAATACTTACTGGGAATTGAACCCAGGGCCTTTAAACTGCACTAAATCCCCAGCTCTTATTTTTTATTTTACTTTGAGACAGAACCTTGATCAAACACTGAATTGCCCAAGAGTGGGCTCCAATTTGTAACCCTCAGGCCTCAGTCTCCCCATTGCCTAGCTCCATTTACTTTCCCTACCATTTATCAAAGGTAGTGTTACCAGGTAACTGTATTCCAAATTAATGTAACCTGATTCTGGATAACTTGCCTTTCCTTCTGGAGTTAGATTCTAGGTTCTTCTTGCCTCGAACAAAGAATTGAACGAAATGAGCCAAAAGCGGCAACAAAGCTTATTTAAAAGGCAGAACGATGCTGGGTGTAGTGGTGCACGCCTGCAATCCCAGCACTTGAGAGGTTGAGGCAGGAGGATCTCTGTGAGTTTGAGGCCAGTTTGGGCTACATAATGAGTTCAAGGCCAGTCAGAACTACATAGCGAGACTCTGTCTAAAAAAAATAAGAAAAAGTAAAAAAGAAAAAAACATGCAAAATGGAGATTGGGAGAAACTGGCTCTACAGAGTGAGTTCAGGCCAAACAGAGAAAAAGAAGAAGAAGAAAATAAAAATACATACCACATCTGAGAGACATGGTGCGGGCTATCGTGAAAAGAGATGAAAGCCCCAGCTCCTCATGGCTTCCTTTATTTTATAGTGTCCAAATCTTGAGGAAACCTGCAAGAATTTCTGCATCCAGGTTGTGAGAGGGGGTGTTGGGACCTCGCACCTCAGCCTGACATCAAGTCTAGGCCATTCTCTGGAGAAGTCACCTGTGCTTAGGATTTTGTAATTAACAGATCATGGCTACCTTCCCAGCCAGCTTTTGCCATGCCCTATTCTCCTACCTCAGTAGGAAATGCTGGGTTAGGGCAGAGAGGAGGCTTTATGTTTTCTGTCCAGAAACAGGAAAGCAAATTCTAGCTCACTGGTACTGGGTTCTCCCACCCCTAACTTGTGTCTGAGCAGGGCAGAGCACAAAGAAGGTTCTCAGTCAGTCCATCAGGGCAGCAGGGAAGGCTGCAGGTAGCTCTTCTGTGGTGCACATTCAAAGGAGGTGTGGAGCAAGCAGCCAGGGGCCTCAAAAGTGGCAGAGTGGAAGTGTGCTGACCAGGCAGGGTATGCAGAAACACTTCAAGAAGTCCTCTCTCACAGCGCCAAAAATTGACAGGAGTTAATCAGATGGTGGGCCTTTGAGAGGGAAGGGAATGGAAGACCTAAGAAGAATGACACTGTGGCAGTTCAGAAATAGATGGGTTTGTTCTGGTGGGTAAATAGAAGTAATTGCTAAGGTAAGGAAAGAAGAAAAAAGAGCAGGAAGGAGAGAGACTGGGGTAGGGAAGCTCCTAAGAGCAAAGACAGCATGTCCTACTGAGTGCTCAGCCCATGCCAGGTACCTGTTAGTGTCACTGGATTTTGGAGTTCCTGTCTAGAGGTTGTTTCTAGGTTCTTTCTGTCCTGAAAAAAGAACTGGTCAAGACAAGTGCAAAAGGTGGTGAGCTTTTCCATTTATGAAAGGCGGGAAAAGAAACATGCACTTCAGAGCGAGTTTGGACCAAATAAAAGGAGGAAAACAAGTACAGTCTACAGGGTGTACATGAGAGAATACAGTGACAAGAAGTTTATGTCCACTGTCCTTTCTGTATCTCCCACTCCTCAGGCTGACCTCAGGTCTAGGGCATCCTTTCAAGAACCTGCTCAAGTTCTTGCAAGTAGTCCATGGACAGGGCTTTGGAAACTGTTCTGCGCCTGTCTCCTGAGATTTTGTGATTAACTTGTCATGCTTCACTTCCCTGATCAGTCTGACACACCCTATTCTCCTGCCTCAGTAGGAGATGCTTCCACACCTGAGAAACCTCACCCAGTGAATCCCAGTAATCAAGGTGGCAAGTACTATTAGCCTTGTGGCTACAAGAGGCAGTGACTTCTCAAGACTACTGAGCCAGTAAGACGGTGGAGCCAGAACTGTACCTAGATTCCTCCTACCTGCCTCCAAGTGAGCAGAATTCTACAAACTGCAATTCTTTCAAACTTTCTATGAGGTCCATCTTAGTCAATTTCTCATTGCTGGGACATAATGCCTGACTTCTACAACTGAAAGAGGGAGAAGTTTATTTTGTCTCAAAAGTTTTACAAGTTTCAGCCCTTGCATGAAGGGATAGTGGAAGGTCCTGGGCAGAGAAAATCTGTCACCTCGTGTTGGCCAGGAAGCAAAGAACCAAGAGAGAAGCTGCAGAAGGAGATTGTTATGGCTTGCAAATCGATGTTCCCCAAAGTTTCATGCACCCATAGGTGGGGCTTTTCGAGCTGGCTGGATCTCAGGAGTGTGATGATGGGATTGAGAGTATGTAGTACTAAATTAGTTCACCGATTGTCTTAGTGTAGTTCTCGGTGTGGATAATGGGAAGGCCCACCCAGAGTATGGGTGGCACCAACCAAAGGTTTGTAGCCTGGATGAGATAGGCAGGAAAGGGAGGCTTGCTGCTTGCTGCTTCTTGCCTGTTCTGCCGTGGACTGTTTCTCTTCTGCGATGGCCCTCTGTCGTGCTGCCGTGCCATGGAGCCAGCTGACTATGGAGTATAACTTCTTTGAGGTAAAATAAACTTTTCTTCCTTTAAATTGTGGGTGTTGAGTATTTTGTCCCAGCAATGAGAAAGTAACTGAGACAGAGATGTCCCCTACCAGTCAGCCCACCCGCGACCTGGCTCTTATGAGCAATCCCCATCTCCTTACAGCAAGTCAGCTGTATGTCCCCATAATCCAGTCGCCTTCGAAACACACGCATCTTTAGATCTAAACCATAACAATGGTATTAATTATAATAGGGAACTGGACCATTTAATTGAGTCAACTTGAAAAGACTGTAAAATAGCCATTAAAATTCTATGCGGGAAGGAAGTGTCCTGAAATGTCCTTGGAATCGTTTTTAAGAAAACAAGAAGAAAGAACATACAAAAATACACATATAGTACAATTCTAAAGCGTGTGTGTGTGTGTGTGTGTGTGTGTGTGTGTGTGTGTGTGGCACTCCTCCTTAATACATACTGCAAATACTTCAATGAGTAGAACAAAGAAAAATCCATGCCCATGCACAATTTGTATTCTAACAAGAAGAAGCAAAAAATTAAAATAATAACTGCAATAAAATAAATCCTCGTAGCTATTAGACAGTGATTTATGCCATGGAGCAAAAAGCAGATAAAGGAGACTGAGCATGCTGAAAGGTCTAGAAGGGACAAAGGCGCACTGGCCACAGGGCAGGGGTGCAAGATAAAATACCTGGTGCCCAGTTAAATTGGAATTTCAGGCAATGGATAATTGCAATACTTAGACATGTTTAAGCCCCCAAATTGGGAGCGCATTCATTGTTTATCTAAAATCCAAATTTATTTGGGTAACCTATATTTTTATTTGTTCAGTCTGTCAACTCTGATATTAGGTGGCTGGTGGTCATGACATCGAGAGGTGACTTTTGAGTCATAAGGCTATCTGGGGAAAGAGCATTCATCCTTGAATTGAAGATAGCAAAAAAAAAAATGTAGCACTTTCTGGGCAGTGAGATTAACGGATTGTTTTTCTTTTTACTTTTCAGTGTTGTCTAAATACCTCACGACAGCAATGTATTACTTTTATAATAAAAAATAGATTAAAATTCAGTGAGCTGAATCCTGTATATCATGATCTGACAGGAACTGACACAATGTCACCTGCCTTCTTTCTTTTGCCTGTACTCATTCTCATAGCTTCTGGCAAATTCTCAGGCTGCCAACTGTCCCGCTCAATTTAACAACACCCCCCACCCCGAACAGATCACCAGCCCTCAGTCCACATTACCGTAAGTGTTTATATATAAGGCCAGCAGCATTCACACTGCCAACCATCCCTCTGCAAAGGTGCTGTCCCCTTGGGCATGGCTTTGTCAATGCAGGAGGATAACTTTCTCAACTAATCTATTTATAACAAAGACTGCTCGGAGAAGATACATTAGAATGGACCAGAGAATGATCTGTGAAGAGTTAGAGTGAAGTAGTCCACCAGCAATATTTCAATATTTATCTTTACTTATTTTTATATTAATATGTGATTTTTAAATAGATATGGTTATTGCTAAAGTAATAAGTGAAATATTAAAAGGAGATGTATGACTGGTTCATTTATATTGGAAACAAAAATTATGTATTCAAGCTGATCTAATAACTCTTAAAATCTCAGGGAACTTGTACTAAGAACTCCATGGGGACAGCTTGCTATGTCCTATAAACACCACAGGATTGTTCCTCATAGCTGTGACAATAATGATAGCTAACATGTCCTGGATCTAAATGCTTTGTCAGTATTAATACATTTTACCTTCACATCAACCCCATGATGGTTGTAGCATTGTTGCCTCTGACAGAAAAAAGTTTGTGCAGTCCAGCTCAATAATATATATAATTTTTATTATGGATGTTTTCAAACAGATGCAAATGTAGAAAGAATATGCAGATGCCCTTATACTTGTGGTGCTATGTTCTGATAAACTCACTGTAAATTGAAAATTTCCTAAGTGGAACATTCACTCAGTACACCTTACTTACCAAACACCCTAGTTTAGCAACAGTAGCCTGTAAGCTGGTTGTCTGTCATCTCAATCGAGGGGCTGCTGGAAACTGTGGCTCATGTCTACTGCCCAGCATGGAAAAAAAAAATGTCATAACACATATTACTGGCCCAACAAGATCTGAATTCAAAGTATAGCTTCTACTGAAGGTTCATTGTTTTTGCACCATCATAAAGTTAAAAAATTTAAGTGGAAGCATTGTAAGCCAGGGGTTCTGCAGGGTGGATTTTCACATGCCCATTGCCCACCTAAAATCATCTCACACCAAGGCCCAGAGCTCAACTGTTAATCACGTGACATCTACCTGCATCCAAACACTAGATTCTCCACTTGCAGGCTGTGAGACTGTGCATGTCTCTGTGCCACTTTATGCCTCAATGTTCTCATCTTTTTTTTTTTTTTTGGTGGGGGGGGAGGGTGCTGAGGATGGAGCTCAGAGCTTTGCACTCGCTAGCCAAGCACTGCTCTACCACTTGACCTAAATCCCCAGTCCCCCCATATTCTCATCTTTAAGGAGAGTAACACAGTTGTTACTTAGCCCTGTTGTGATCAAATCGGAATGGTAAGTTTTGCTCACCACTTGACACGTAGTAAGAGTTTGGTACACACCATTATCTCGTGAATGCCATTGTCCCACCCTCACACTGCTGAAGGACTATGGTGACTGGAAACCAGACTTGACTGGCAAGTGTTTAGTAAACATCTATGAAGCAAATAAAAGCCAAATATCTTGCGCCTCAACCACAAAGCTGCACCACATGATTACCTCTCAACAGAGATTGTTTTCCAGCCCTAGTTAATAGTTAGCACTACTCAAAACCTTTTCAAACTATAAACAGTCTTTAAGACAAATTGTATACTAATGCAAATGTCAAGGTACCCGTGCCTACTGGAAGCAAAGTAAACTGAAGAATGACTACATTAGATATGTCGATGCCAGCCATTTGGGTTCCAAGAATTTTGCGTTGATGTCTCTGAGAGGCCACAAAATCACTTGTAGGTGGACTGGAATTGCTTTGTTTATGCGAAGCCTAGCTGAGAGCTGAATTCTTCCTGTGTTGACTGACCCCTAGGCCACTGGCACCAAATGGAATTTGAAGCTGAGAATAGGAGTAAAATGACTAATAGGATTAATGATGCATTTTCTTCGTGTGAGCAGCTGCCTTTGGCCCCCTGGGTTCACATCACACCTTTGCCTCTCATCAAGCTAGAGCAGGTCACATCTCATCTTGGAGTCACTGCTTCCTTCTCTATAAAAGGCAGATGCCCTCGGCAATCCTAAGACTCATTATGAGATTGAATGAGACATGAGACGTTTCCTTCCCCTCTACAGAACATTATCATGTTAACTTCTGTTTCCACCTGCCTCCCTTGTCAGCAGACTTTGGTGTATTCTCATTTTTCAGACAAGAACACTGAAGCTCAGAGGGGTTAAGTGGCTTACTGAGCATCACACAGCTTTGATGGAGGACTAAATTTTAAGTTCTATGTGCCGACAGACCAGTATATACCTATATGTTTGGGTGTTATTTATTTAAATGTGTATAGAGGCAAGAAATTATATCCTTCTGGGTCCTGCGCATGGAGGCCAGATGTCTCCAATGCTGGGGAAGGTGGATTCTCTTGATTATATCGTACAGTAAGGAGAAGATTTTCTTTAACTACCATGCTGAGCCATTGCTAGCAATTTAAGATGTTTATTTGAGTCCCAGGCGGCTGATCATCTGGGTGGCAGGTGCGGTTAAAAACAGGGAATAAGAAGGAAGTTTATTTATAAAGGGTCAGATGAACTTGTCAGTCAGTCCAAGAAATGTAACTGTGAAGGAACAGGAAATTAATGATTGTGCCCCTTGGCACAGACAGGCACTCCAATACTGGGGGTATGATTTGCTGGCTGTCAGCACATTTCTTGCTCCCTCTGCCTGCTTGCCAGTTATTTCTGTCAATAGAAACTCAGTTCAATATCTCAGAAATGTTGATCAATAAACTCAGCATTTGCTGGCTGAAATGAGCTTTAGCAGTATCTGGAAAAGGAGGAGAAAAGAATTAGATGCCTTCCTTCCACCCTCCCTCCCTTCCTTCCGCCCCTCCTTTCTTTTTTCCCCATTTATTACATCAGCCACATATCAGACCCTGCCCTGATCCCTGAGGATGCACAAATAAGTGCAAAAATAAGCCTGTGAACAAACACAGCGTGGTCCTGTGAGGTAGGAAGTGTCTCAGTGAGGGTGAATTCAGGAAACCAGCAGGAGGACAGACCCAGACCATTCAGCCTGGGTGGGGCAAAGGAAGGAGAGAGCCCTGGCTTTGGAGAAGAGGCAATAGTGGAGCAAGACCCTGAAATGTGACTAGGAACCCACCCAATAGGTCTAGGAGTGGAAGGTCACAGGAGGTCATAGGAAGATCGATCATATCCACATGCAGATCAGGTAGAGGGGGCGGTTAAAACACCTCTATTCTCTTTTGGTCCCTATTTTCTTTTGCATTATCTCCTCATTGCTTTTCTTTGGCTGCTTCCTCTTGCTCAGGTGTGGACTTCTGGTGGGTTTTAATACTGTTACCTTGAGCCACAGAGAAGCAAATATGAATAATAGATGATTCTGTATCAAAAGAAAAAAATTTATTGAGTGTCTACCCTGTGCCATTAAACCACTGGGTCTCCAAGAGCCATACCTTGGAACTGCTTCTGTCTACCCTGCTGCATCTTACATGCCTGTGCGTAGCAGGCACATGCCTGTGCATAGGAGGCACTTCATGAATGCGGATCTGATACTTTATATATGTTATGCTGATCTCATGCTATGTCAAAGATGAGTATTACTGTTATTTTTCACATAAATGAGTCGACATATACTATGTTACCTATACATGGTGGTCAGAATTATCCCTTAAAATGTAAATCAGATCATTTCACTACTTGCTCACAACCCTCCAGTACCTTTGCTTTACACTTAGAATAAAACTCAGAGTCTTTTCTGTTACCTCCAAGACCCTCTGTGATCTGCCCCTGTTGCTCCTGGATAGGCCAACCCCTGTCCTGCCTCTGGGCCTTTGCACCTGCTGTGTCCTCGTGCTTTGTCAGCCTCACCGTTTCCAGTGCTCTCCTCCCGCCTCTGCTCAGAAGCCACATCCTCAGGGATCTGTTCCGGCCATCCAAACCATAGTGCCTTGCTGGCACTCAACAATCATTGAACTTGTCATGTAAGTTTATTCATGTGCTTTTCAAAATTTAATCCATTCGGTAACCTTATGAATTAAGCATAACGTCCCCATATTTGGATAAGGATTTTAGAACATAATTAACAATAACGACATCAACAGCAGTCATTTACTGAGCACTTCCTCTCTGTCAAGTACTGTGCTAATCACTCCATGTTCATTTTTCCCCCTCGATTTTCTCTATAGCCCTACACTGTGATGAGCTGATGGAGGGGCCTTCCAGACCACCTGAGAGGCCAACACCCCAACCCGGCGCTCCTTACTCCCCCATCGTAGTAAACACTTCACTTGAAGCAGCCTATCTCTGCATCCTTGCTCATGTGCTTGGTGTCTGCCATCTTCCACCTGGATGCAGATTCGCCTCTGATAGTCTGCTGGCTTTGCTACACCTCGACCAGCTCCGGGCGTGCAACAGAGGCTCAGTAAAGACCTTTCCTTCTGCTACTGCTGAAATACCAATTCTTTCCCTCCCAAAAGAAAAAAACAAAAACAAAAACAAAAAAAAGAACCACACACACACAAATAATACCATGCCACTTGTGCACTATGCACACTCACACTCTCTCCTCCCCCACACTCTTTTTCTCCCCAACCCCCAAGCAGGTAAACGATGGCCTTGTTGAGAATGAGAACATCAGAACAGCCCCAGGGCACACAATTGCATCTTTCCTCTTCCCTGCCTTCCGGCCTTTGTACTTGCTGTACTGTCTGTTTATTCCAGATCTCTCTGACAGGGTCTGCAACCAAGACGGCCCTTTTCTTGCTGTCTGACAATGTATTTCCCCAGAGACCTCAGGAAGTAGAGACAAGGGGATAAGCCTAGAAATAAGAAGGCTGCAGCTCCCTTTTCTGCCTTGGCCAGTGCTACATAAAACCTACCTGTTCCTTTGATGTAAGAAAAAACTAATTTTCCTTATTTGCCCACCCAATCCTAGAACTAACATTAGTACCTAAATGTTAGTAATAGGCATTCAACAGATATTTGATACATGGTTGAATGAATGAATGAATGAATGAATGAACCTGCTTTCCTGTGAAAGGGCAAAGAGCCCTGTTGAAAATAGGGAAGTTTTAATTTGCATCTCTCGAATGACCAGTGATGTTGAACATTTTTTCATATGTCTATCTGCTGTTTCTACTACTTCATCTCTCGGACACACATGTTTAAATACCGCATAGTTTCTCTGGTGTGAGAAACTGAAAGTGTAAATAAAGACTAAAATGTATTATATTGGGAAAGGGAAGAAAATGTTCAAATGGGAAAGGGAACAAGGGAGGGGGAGGGGGAAAGGAACAGAGGACAAGAGAGATAAGAAATGGAAGGAAAAAATGGAAACGAAGCTTTTGTAAATAGGGAGGGAGGAGAGGGTAAGGGAGGAGGAATGGGAAAAAAAGAAGCAACAAGATATGTCATGTACCGGTACAAATCCCCTATGATGAATGTTATCACTATGTACATCTAAAATGTACCATTAAAATAAAAAATAAAAAAAAAAGAAAATAGCAAAGTTGAGGCCCAGGAAAGGGAAACATTATGGGATGAATTTTGTCTGTCCAAAATTCACATGTCCAAGTCGTAACCCCCAGCATCTCAGTAAGCGACTGGGTTGGAGAAAAGGTCTTTTAAAAGGTCATAGAGGTTAAGTGGGGTTGTTGGAGTCAGATCTAATCCAGTATGACTGGTGTCCATATGAAAAAGGGGAATTCGGAGACAGTGGACGCAGGCCGAACATAATGGACATGAAGGCAGAGATCAGGGTGATACACCAATCCTGCAGACACCTTGTTCTAGGATTTTTAGGCTCCAGAGTTTTAAGGTAGTAAAGTCTTCTTGTCCAAGCGCCCCTCTCTGTGGCACTCTTGTGGGCGGCCTTGCAGACTAATACAGGAAGCAGATAAAGTCTGTCATGGTGGCCGGAGAGCAAGGACTTAACTCCACTTCTCCAAGGTTTTTCTCTTGCACTCTGTGGCTCACAGACAGCGCAGATCTCCAGGCTGAGGCCTTCAGGTTGTTAGAGACAAGGGCTTCCAGATAAAGGGCTGGCTGTGAGACTGAGTGCACCAAGAACACCATTAACATTGACCGCTTGGTGTACTCTGCCTCCTTTTCTCTTTCCTCCTTTCTCCCGGCTCTCTGGGATGGAGGCAGGGTCAAGGTGGAGGCCTCTCTTTTCATGGCTTCTGCCCGCTGCTGATCTTCCTCGGGTGGCACTAAATAGTCTTCCTTCCTGGTCTGCCCACCGGAACCTCAGCATCCTCTTAACACATTGCTCCAAAAAGCACAGCAGGGTCTTTATCAGTTTCTTCTGTGGACAAAGCTCAGGACATGCTGCTTCAACGCTAGATGCTCTGAACTGAAGTGTTTCTTAATGGCTTGTAACCATTAAGTCCTGTTTATGCCATTGCTCTGTCTTGGAACTGCTGATGGCTGGCTTATGAAAACCATCAGCAAACCAAAGCAGCCCTGTCTTGCTTAAAGGGTAGTTTGAATAGCTTCCAAGGGGTAGAAGCACATGGATAGTTTAAGAACAATTGATTTCTTCATCCTCAACCCACATTCCCAGGAGTCAACATCTGATTGGACTATTGAGTTTGCCTGCTCACCTGTATTTTAAGACAGAGGAAGACAAGACATCCTAAATGATAAATCTATATTGCTGGGGTACCTAATGCCTCTGTGGGGTGCTGCTGCCAGAAGAAGGGCACAAAGATATTGCATAAACTAATACAAGGATGTCCGCTGTGTAATGTCTGTACATATCAACCCCACTTAACTGTGACTTTCTCCTTAAAGTCTCTCTTTTTCTATAATACACTCTTTGTGTGTTCATTTCTATAATACGTGCTTTGTGTGTAATTTTTCCTTGCCCTTTAAGAAATTAATATCATAATGAAATTTTTTCCATATAATTAGCGATGCATGGAAGTTGTGATTTTAAAATTTCATGTAGCATCTCATTGTGTAAATGAGCCACGATGTCTGTAAACATTTTCTCACCATTGGATAGTTAGACCACTGCTATTTCAACCCCGTCAGGGACAGTGCTGTCAGGAACATCTTTGTGTACACACCTTCACCTGCATTGTTCAGTTTTTCTCTAGAATTTATTACTATAATCGCCTCACCAAAACATAAGAACAAGTCAGAATTCTCAATACATTCTACAAGATTGCTTTCCGTAAAGTTTGGCAAGTTATAGTCCAAAACTGGAATAGAAAAATTGCTTTCCACTACACCTTTGTCAGAACTGAGAATAATCATTTGATGAAAAATATCGATTCACTTGATTGATGAAAACTAACACCTTCTTGTAAAAGAGATGCAAAGTAAGACATACGCAAGCTTTTGGAGAGTAGTTTTAAACTCAGGGTCTTCATTTCTCCATCCCACTTTCTTTATAATCCAGCCTTGTTTGCTGTTTGCCACACTGCTCATGACACTAGCTCAAATATAATGACTATTTTCAGTCCACCATCCTCTGTACTTCTTTCTCCTCTTTTGTCTGACTTCTCCTTTTTTCTTCTCTTCCTTAGTGCCATCACTGATTTTTCTAAACACTGTAATTATTTATTACTTTTGAATAAACGTGTATTTACATAGTGCAACATTTCAAAGATACAAAAAGTTCGAAGTCTCTCTTAACTCACGTGATAGCCCTGCCTCCTTCCTCCTGTCCCTCCCTGAGCTCCTGCGGACCTTCCTCTGACCCCTTGTGCTGTGTCTTTTCTACTCTGTGAGACTGCTGGATTCATTGGGCACGAAGCCATGGCTTATTCCTATCTGTGTCTCTGAGAGCTTACAGCATGGGCTGAAGCACAGTAGGTGCTCAATAAAAAATATTGTTGTAATGATGGATAGATAGATAATTGGGTAATTGTTTCATAGTTCCTAAAGAAATTAGTAATCATCATGTAAGACACTGACTTGTCTTGTAAATATTGATGATCAGTGGGCAATTACCTGGTGATTTTCACCACATAAATATTCATTAAATTGTGCTACAGATAACCCCGATGCTTCAACATAGCAATAGTAGTTATTCAGCAAGCAAATTAACTAACTAGTGTTTAATTACCATAACTCACTATCCACTACTAAATTTTTTAGCAAGTGGCTGATAGATTGGAAGCAGCCTTTTTCTGCCTTTGATTTCTACTTTAAAAAGTAATTCTTTTTAGGCATGTAAAGATGTGTCGTGCTCTTTAAAAGCTGGAGTCTCTCGGGAAATGGAGCTTTCTTCTCACCTGTCCACACCACGCAAAGGCGGCAGCCACCCAGGTGCAGACTGAGAAGTGCAATAAAAGGAACTGACTCTGGTCAGACTTTTTTCCTTTACTCTGTACCCAGTAATGTGTATGGTACTTTAAGCGGCTTGTCTCGGTGGCTTTCCTATCAGTGTGGAGAAGCGGGTACTTTAATCTCCATTTGATAAGGGAGGAAGCTGAGGTCGGAAAGACAGAGTCACTCTCACGAGGTCAGATTCCTCCTGCTTGAACCCGCGGTGCTTTCTGATGTTTCAAGCTGGCCTCTTTCCACGTCTTTCTTTCCTTTGTCCTCACAACACATGGAGCTGTGTCTCCTCCTTGCATGATCAGAGAGTCAACATGGATTTCCCAGAGTTCCTAGAATCGGGGGTTCCTTCCTTTTGTGGATTTCGGACGTGTGATCTTCCCTGCTCCCTGGAGACGCTCTTCCGCAATGCACCCGTGTGTTCTTCAGCCACATTTTAGGCCACTTTCCTCCAGGATCACCTGCTCACCACCACCACCTGTCACAGCTGGCTCTGGACACTGCCCAGGAAACCCCGGGAGCTGATTTTAGCTAGCCACATTCTTTCTTGGGAACTCAGTTTCTTCATCTGTAAAATGAAAACGGCAATACCAGGAACTATTGTGACAGCCTCCAAAAGCCACGTGCATGACTTCAATTTGAAAGTGATGCGCGCCAGCTGACATGCAAGAGGTCACTAAGACAGTGAGTTCTGTGCTCCCTGTCACTAATTTGGCAGTTCACAGCAAACAAGTCTGTCGTTGGTCCATTTCTGTGTGCCTGCTGGGCCTCACCACCTAAATACAAGCTCCTGGGGGACAGAGGACATCCCTACACATCCGCATATGCCTATACCACACCAGGTCCACCGCAGGTGCGCCACACATACGGCCGGAATGAAGAATGACTCCTGGCTCAGGAAAGCAGGTGCCTCCTAGCTGTTCAGAGAATTGCAGCGGTTTCTCGAGTACCATCCACAGGGGACAGGGCAGCTGGGCACCACAATCCCCGGGCCTTCTCCGTCAGGGAGATCAGTGAGCGATAAAGTAGTTTCCATTGAAAGCAGTCTGAGGGGGCATTAAGTCCAAACTTTTTTCACACATGGTTAAACTAAGGCTCAGAGATTGGAAGGGGCTTGCCCATAAACACCACAAATGAGTGGCAGAAACAATTTGGAACCCAAGGATCTGGATTCTGAATCCACCGTTTTTTCCACTATTTTAGCTCTTGGCCAGCATGATCATGAAATATTTGAGGATTACAAAGAATTGTCTGAGGCTATTCAGTGTCTGTCCCTGTTTCCCTACTTTTTCTGCAGGGCTTCAGCCTCCTCCCTTCCTGGATCTTTGCTAAATTTCTCCCTGCACACCTATGAAACTATCACCACAATCAAGGTAATAATCATACCCATCACCTCCAAAGCTTACTGTGTCCTTTCTCTGTGTGTGTGTGTGTGTGTGTGTGTGTGTTGTGTTGTGTTTTCCTGGTAAGAACACTTACCTTGAATTCTACCCTCTTCACTAAATTCTAAGTACAAAATAGACCATTCTTAAAGGTGGGCACTTTGTGGTACAGCAGATCTCTAGAACCAATTCATCTTGCCTAGCTGCAATATGTACCCATTGAAAACAACTCTTCATCTCAAGGGGTCTTAATAGGCAGAATGTTCAATGTTGACTGCTGCTTTTATTCTTTATCTCTTCCCAAACTGTGTTCCTGTTATTCACACAGGGGAGGCAATAAGGATGTGGGCCTTCAGCTCTGGAAAGTTTGATTGATTTAAAGACCAATTTAAGAAGTAATTTGGGTTCAGCTCTTTCATTAGTTCCTCAGTCAGTTCTATTGTTGTTTGCGCATCCAGCTATTCACATAAACATTCAAGAAATGTTTGGCACCCTTTAGTAAGGGTCATTATGCTAAGTCCTAATTGTCAAAGATTCCTGCCTTTAGATGCAGTCTATTGGAAAAACGAGACCCACGCTGGTCTCTTGTCCACTCTTCCTTGCTCCTCTTGTCCACCCTTCCTTTTCTTCCTCTTTCTTTCTGTAATCACATATTCATGTACCTTTTCCAGAGTGATGTGCTTACAGTGGAGTTGAGCTGTAAACCCTCATGATAAGAGTTGACACTCATGGCAGGATGGTCCTGGGGCAGAACTCAGTTTGAGTGATTAGCTATGTGACTTAGAGCAAATATCTTCAACTCTCTCATCTTCCATTTTTGTATCTGCACAGTGTGGCTATAACTGCTTCCCTTAATAGTTGCTGTGAGATTGCACAAGGTAATGCGAGTGAAGAACTCAATATCATGGCAGTCATTTCTTGATCAACAATAGTTAAATAAACTCAGTGTTTAGTGAGGCTATGGAGAATCTCATTAACTTAACTAGGCTTGGATGGGTGAAAGAAACGATAGGCATTCAGAGACAATGGGGGTTTTTCAGCAGAGTAAATCTGATAGGCACTGGCTAAGGAAAATGTTGTGGGGTTGGAAAGTTCAGTGGCTGCCTTGTAGCCCACTCCTCCAAACACCCAGACCTTTTCTGAAAGGTCTCCCTGTGTCTCAGCAATAGTTAGCAGTTCTTGGGCTATAGCAGTCACTATGTGCTATGGGGTAGTCCCTCAGGAGTGAGGCTGGAGCTGGGTCACTAGCACCTGTGCTGGTCATGGGACCTACCACTCAGCGTGTGTCAGAAGCCAGGATGGCCAGGACCAAAAGCAGAGGAAGCCCTTGGCAGTGTGGGCTCGAGGCAGACAGGAGAGAAACCCTTGGGCTGTCTGCTGGCTGACAGCTGTCTGGAGAGCAAGCCTGAGTCACTATTGTCACCACGTACTCCCTCAGTGTTCGCTGTCACCCAGGTTTCCCCACAGGCACCAAGGAAGAGGTAGCATATAATGTGCGACATGAGGAACAGGAGCTGGTGGCCTCATTTGGTAGGGAAAGCAGGACTTCACCCATTGTCAAAGCCCAGCGGTTACACTTTTGGATTCTGAATCTGACTTTGGAAGTCTGAAGAACAGTCTTCTACAAGAGGCATTCAGGAAGGAGAATGTTGAACTTCAGACCCAGATCCAGTTGGATTCCTGTTGTGGCTCCACTGAACAGTGACAAGGATACCTCACCCCCAGGACGTCTTCTTGGAAATCTTCCAGGACATGAGTCTGAGGAGCAGGCATCACCCACCAGCCTGGAGAATTACAATCCTTCCTCCGGGTTCCCTGTAGAAAACTATGAACTTGTGATTAACTTTATCACTCAGAGCCTAAGATTTTCCACCTGTAAAATGAGGTGGTGAGATCTGCCTTGTGGGACTGAACTAGAAAATGTCACACTCATGATCCTGGTGCCTACCGCATAGTGACCTCACTGCCTATTTCTGCAGCCCTCCTCTTTATTCCTCTGTTTCTCATTCAGCACCTCTACTTCTGCTGTGATCTAACTCCATCCTTCCTTCCTTACCTCCTTTTCTTGTCCTTCTTTCTTTCTCCTTGTCCTCATCTTCCTTCAAGACCCCAGCCTATCGCTTCCTCCTCCAGGAAGCCTCCTCCAACTCCACAGGGAGAAGTCATCGCTTCCCCTTGAGGATCTCCTGACTTTTCTTTATGCCTGTTTATCTTTATCTCCTTTTCTTTATCTCCTGACTTTTCTTTTCTCTATACGTGTCCTCTTGGCTTCTTGTCCTCAGCCTTTACTGCTGTTTGCCCTGTCTGTGCACTTGCTGAGAGAGGGACCCTTGTTTTAGCACCTCGAGCGCTGAGTGCCTAACAGGTCCTGGTACTCAGTAGGTGTTGAGAAGCTAGAAAATGCTTCCCACCATGTACCTCAGCAGCTCTAAGTGTGGATAGTTGCAATGAACTTCTTTTACCCTAGGAAGAGGAGGCGATAGAGAGGAAGAACTAGTGTTTCCACACTTGCATAGGTGTATTATTTTCTTTCACCCAATTCCTCAGCAACCCATGGAGGAAACATGGCATGACTGTTTACAGATGAGAAAACTGAAGGTCAGAGAGGGGAAGTAACTCATACAAGGACAAACCCCTTAGGGCTCTAATATTCTTCCCCGAAGCCAAAGTCTGTTTTCCTTTCACCACACCAAATGTGTCCCTCCAGGATGCAATTATATTGGTGCGATCATAACTGAGTTTTAATTTCCTGTGTCTTCCTATCTGGACCCAAGATTCTGATTATATTCACAGAGTGACACAGAGTGAAGATCGTTTTCCAGCAAAGTGTCAGTCTAGACAGGAGCTCTTCCTGGGTTCCAGGATGGAGGGCCATGAAATTTCATGAGAAAATAATACGTGTTTTTGTTCCCCAGCTTCTCGTTGAAATTTAGAATTTCCTTCTCTTACAAATACAGGTGAACAAATATGCATATGTAAACAGCTCCTGTGACTTTGTCACCAATAGAAATTACATATGGTTTTATATCACATTTCTTTTGTTGCAGATGTCTTGAAATATAGTTTATGCTCATTACTACTTTGAATTTATGGTTATTATTATATCTGCTACTAGGTCTTTTTATTAAATGTGTCAATAAAGAAGCATATATATTATGATATTACAAGTGGTTTTTTAAAAGATTTGATAAATGGTTTCTTTTGTAATGCTTTTGCATCTGATCTTATGCATACAAAAGCAGGATTTTTAAGATGTGGGTCTCAGGCTTCACCAGACCAAGATAGGGAACCTGAGCACCGATGTAAAAACACCTGTTTCTGGGAGGAAGGCTCTTCAGGACTGACAAAAAGCCTGCTCTTGTTGAGAACAATCACTTCAACCTAACAAAAAGAATATTGGTCTTTGTTGTGGGCTCAATGCTTTGCAACATGTTTCACATGCCTTTTCATTCATTCATTCGTTCATTCATTTGTTCAATAAAAATCTGGCAAAGCGCCCCAGGCACCATTTAAGTCACTGGACTGCGGGGGGGCTGACAGAGCTCCTGCCTTCATGGAGGCTTTCATTATCTCTGCCTTCCTCAGGTGCTGTTATCTATGATTGATGTATGAGGAAACTGAGGCTCAGGGAGGCTGGATGAGTTGTTAAATGTCTCTGGTCTAATAAATGGCGGGGCTTGGTTTGGGGCTGCAGGCATCTTCACAGTAGCATGCTTGTATTTATTTCTGATTTCCTTATTGATTGTGTAAGTCCCTTGATTTTCTGAAGTGTGAGATACTGGGCATAAGAAATATTCTCTCAGTCTCCATTCTTACATTTCCGCCTTATCTTTGAAACTGACAATTGACTACTGACAAACCGAGAGCAGCTGTCAGCCTTCTTGGGAAGCCTCATACTGTTATTGGAAATCTGAGCTAGAAGAACCCTTAGAGATTATCCCGTTGTTGTACCAGTGTGGATCCGAGGCCCAGAAAGGATGGCAGGTCACACTGGGACACACAGCAGAAGGAGGCAGAGCTGCACCTGGGCCTCCAGAACGATCCCCTCCCTGCTGGAGAACATGTTCTTGGTGGTGGGCTCTCCCGGCTGGCAGCACCCTCTGTGTCATCCCAAACCACCAGGTCTCCCAGACTCCTAAACAGCAGGCACACTTCCAGCCGGGGGAAGGTTCTCCTACCTCTGGCGCCCATCTTAATGAGTTTCTCTCTGACATAGGAACCATGCAGAGCTGTCCATGACTCCGTGAAGGTATTTCATGAATAAGTAATCCTCAAGCCTTAGTATGTGTCATTGAACCTTTTTGTTTGTTCATTTGTTTGTTTTTAAAAATAATGATGAAACTTGCAAGGAGCAGGAGGGAGGTGGATGAGGAGGACAATTTCTATTACTGAGCCATCAGAACATATACAGAGAGGAGATATAATGGTCTTAGAGATCAAATGGGATCCATGGACACTGGGAGGGGTCAGAACAATCATCCCCACACTTCTAAGGAAGCCTTGGTGTGGCAAACCTCACTGGGCCACAGCTTGGTTTGGCTCAGGGAAGACTTAACACTCTCCAGGGAAATCTGTCCCCGCAATACCACCCCCAGCTCCCTAGATTAGATTGGTCCCTCTGCCATATGCTGCCACAGTGCTCAGTATTTTAGAGCATCTACCACAGTTTGTAATTATAGACTTAGATATAGATATAGCCACAGACATAGATAGAGATACATACACACAGATATAGCTATCGCATAGACATAGATAGGCACGGGCTTAGATACAGACACGCGTATTGCTAAGGGGTGGGTACATGCTGGGTGACTCTGCCATTTACTGACTGCAAGTCCTAGAAGGATGAAACCCATGTCTGTTTCACTCTTTTTTTCTACACCTCACCTTCAACCCACATGGTGAGTGCTGGTTAAATACTTGTTAGATGAACAAAGCCATTTCCAAAACATTTCTGCCCTTTATGGAGAGTCCCAGTCGAGCTTGGTGGTGACGAGGGGCTTTTGTATCTTTTAACTTAATAAAACTTGACCCACAACCCTGCATGTTGAATATTATTGTCTTTGTTTCCAAGACGGACAATGGACATCAGAATCATTTCCCTTTGTTCCCAACACCACACAGCTGATAGATTTATCTGTCCCCTCCTCCTCCTCTTCCTCCAGCTCTGTCCTTATTCAGCGAACAGCTGCAGCTTGCCCAGTGCACTGGGGGATGTGATCGAGGAGGGCTCTCAATATGCAGGAAGTTACAAGCTACTCAAAGACCCAAGATACTCACAGGAAGCTGTGAGACCACTCTGCACAGCAATCCATATTCTCCACCTAAATTAGTGCAAACCATAATTGTGACAGGAAGGAGAATATGAAGTGTCAGCTGTAATATCAGTCTCAGACTCTATGTGGGGAGTGATCTTAAAGAGGAAGGCAGGACTCTGAAGAGACCAAAGTTAGACACTCCCAAGGAGAGCTTTCCTGTCACTGGGGCTCAGCGCCAATACCGTCACCTCTGCAAGTGCCACACTGTGCATGTGAGGACTTGTATCTTTTTAAATAAAATAATATAGATAATAACAGGATCCCACAAGGCTGTGGAAAGAATTAAATGAAATAATCCATGTGAAGTCAAAGTCCTTACAAATTCCCAGTAGACATCGGCCCTTGCTATTGTTATTATCATCGCAATATTGTAGATTTCTCTCCTTGAAGGGTGACTCCCGTCCACAGCCATCACAGGAAGTAGCCAGCCTTTCTCAGTCCGCATTCCTGCACCCGCCAGTGGCAAGAAGAGGAGGTAGCACTCCCATTGCAGAATAGCTCTGATTTGGGAAAAATCTCAAATTCATCCCCATGTGGCTTGTACCTGCTCATCCCTGCTCCTCCCCTGGCAGCCTTTCATTAACTAATCTTTATAAGGCAGTCACTCACATTGCTGGTTTAATTTTTCCTACCTCGCCAGTGTATGCCATAATGTATACTTTCCTGTATCTCCCAGGAAGCAGACTAGTGCCCAGAACAAATTGCATATCACTAACACACGTTAAATGAGTAAATGGAGTGAATGGGGTTCTCTTTTCTGTCTCTTGGAGGGAGCTCCTTCCATTCTCCAGGCTGCTTCTTGCAACTCTGAGGGTCCCTCGCACAGTGCTTATCAAGGGGTAGGCATTTAAGATATATAATTTATTTCTCATGTTAACATTGGTTGCTAGGTGTTAATATCTACATTTTTAAGATGTGAAGAGGGAAGGCCAGAATTTGAGGGACTTGCCTGCGATCTCACAGTGTGTGATGCTGAGATTCCGCCCCACAGCCGTATGGCTGCAGATGCACCTGCCCTTTATTTACCCTTCTACATAGTAGCTCAAGCAATCAGTGCTGAGAAGGCTCATTAGACCCCCCTGCAGAGGGGGAGGGGAGAACCTGAGTCCTGTTAAGGTTCCCTCCCCCTTCCCACTTTCCCTAGAGCTCAGGAAACAAAGTTGCTGGTTGTCACCAGAAAGTGATTAGCGTGTCTCTGTGGGGGGCTTGTCACTGTTTGTACTCTGAGTCATCCATTCACACTTCTCTGAGTGACACAGACCTTTCCTGGTGTTTATTAACAGCGGGTCATGTCAGCATCTGTTCCAGGCTGCCCTGGCTAATGCTCGCCCTCTGTGAGACTCAGGCTAACTTGGTCAAATGGAGCCCGGTGATACATCTGCACTTGGCCTGTCTGATAATGAGGAAGTGGCTGCTTTGCCCAGCTTGGTAGGGTCTGGCTAACTCCATTTTGAATTCAATGTCATTAGGGAAAAAAAAAAAAAGAAAGAAAGAAGAAGAATTACCATGTGAGAGCCAGAGAAATACTTAGAATAATTTTAGACAATGTCTGGACTTAGGTGCAGAAAGAAGGTACAAAGAGGGGAAAGAGAAGCCAGAATAATCACTCAGTGCCTGCCATACAGTAAGTGCTCCATTATTTGTTAAACAAATACATGATGGATACATTTGCATCCGGTTTTAGGGTTTGGCAAACACATCGCGATGTATTATATGCTGTTGTATCCCACAGGAACCTATAGGGTTAGGAGCAAGACAGACATTATTTCCATTTTAGAGATGAGAGGGTGAGGTTCAGAAGAAATGTAGGAAGAAGAATGTGGCTTCTGGAATTGGGGATGCCTGGTTTTAAATCTTAACTTCCACACTGAATTCAGGTTTTCATGGCCCTAAATCTAAAGAAGGTTGGCTTAGTTCCTTTTGTGCTGCTGTAACAAACTATACAAACTCAACACTTTAAAAAGAATAGAAATGATTTCTCACAGTTCTGGGGACTTCATGGTCCAGGAGCCATCAGGCTCATTGTCTGGCGAAGGTCTGGTGTCTGCTGCTAAGGTGACCCCTTCCACACGGTGTCCTCTGGAGGGGAAGAGTGCCGTGTCTTCACACTGCAAAGGCAGAAGGGTGAAAGGAGCCACCTCCCTCTATCAAAACCCCTTTTATAAGAACTTACTCTCACTCCCAGCCTCAGGCCTCCATCACCTCCCCAGAGCTCTACCTGTTATTACTGTTACGTTGGTGATCAAGTGTCAGTTTGAATTTTGGGTTCATCATAAGCTTTCACGCCACAGCGGTGGTGTCCTTTGGAGAAAGGGGAGGACACGCAGGTACACTCAGGAAAGAAGGCAGATATTGGTGTCAAGAGAACACAAGTCACAGAAAGGAGCAGAGCCAGGTGTCGTCAGAAGCATCCAGACGCTCTGAAGAGGCGAACTGGGACTCGCCCCTTGATCCAACAGAAGGACCGTATCTCTGCAGCACCTTTGTCCTGGATGGTGTCTCACCTCCAGAACTGTGACAGCATTTCTGCTGGTTTAAGCCACTCACTTTATGGTACTTGCTATAGCAGCTCCAGGAAATGAATACACTGTGTTTCCCCTTTAGTTCCAACAGGGATTGAGACTATTATGGACCCCAAAGCATAAACCAGGAGTCAGCGGCTGAAGGTCACATAAGGAATATACAGGCTCAACTCCGCTTCTTCATCTTCCGAACAAGGCAGACAGAAAGTAGACATAGTTTCTACTGGATAACTGTGCTCCTCTGCCCATGACACAGGCAGTCGCTGACATGTTTACTGTGGCACGGAAAAAGCACAGGTCTGGAACTCCGGCAGATCTGTGTGCCCGGGCTGGCCTTGCTTCCACTAAGACCTGCTGGCCCTGGCTGTCCTACAGGAAGAAAACTGTGACTCTCACAGCGCTGTTATGAAAATCGAAAGAAATAACCCAAGAAAAGAGCCTAGCACATAGTAGGTGCCCCGGAAATCATGAATGATGAAGAGAGTGGTGATGCCAGAGAGTCAAGGCAAGACCTGGACTCTCACCCAGGTCTCCTGTGCCCCCGTGTCCATCAGTGTAACCACCCTCTGTCCCCTTGGCTGCACTACCAATCCCTACGCCCACCTCCTACTATTGGGGCAGCTTTAAGATCCAGCACGCCCCAAAGTCTGGACTCGGGCTGAGATGGTGGATTGAGTCCCGAGTTATGAAAATTCCTTTCCTCTCTTGTACTCCGATTCTTCATTTCCATTCAGGACACGATCAGTTATCCTGGCTTAATAGCAGCCCCTGGGTCAAGTCTTGATGTTGTACGTAGCACTCCCAACATATAGCTGAAGTTTTGCCTTTTAAAGGCTACGAATTTCCTTATTTGTATGCACTGAGTCATCTCCAGGTTTGCCAAGATGATTATTTCTGTGCTTGTTTTTCTCTTCTGTTTCTCGCTCTTCTCTGAAGCTTCTCTGTGGCTCTCTGGCGTCTTCTCTTCACTTTCATTTTCTGTCTTTCTGTCTCTGATTCCTTCTCCCCTCCACTTCCTTGCTTTTCCTTTCCTCTTTCCACTTACACATCTGTTCTGCATACCTAGGTGTTTCCTAGTCCTGTGATTGCCCTTCTGCTTCTCTTTCCTACTCTGTCTCTTCATTTTGTCCCCTTTTTCATATACTTTCTCTGCTGCTATTTCCCTGTCCTGTAGTCTCTCTGTCTCTCTCCCTCACCTGCCTGTCTGTCCATCTATTTATCTGTCTTGTTCATTCATCTTCTTCTGATACCCTTGTGTTTCTGCCTCTGTCATGCCTCTTTTTTCCTAGCGGTTTCTCCATTTGTTTATGTCTCTCCTTGTTCTCTCACACTCTCACACTGCCTCTCCCTCTGACTTCATCTCCTCCTCTCGTTCCATTTCTTATCTCTGTAAGGGTGTTAATATTTTAATAGCCTTAATGTCTTCCCAGGATCCTTGACTCTTTCCATTATTCAAAAGTGGCATGTCTCCTCGGAGATTCATCTCAGAACGGTTCATTCTGTCTCCCCATACACCTGTCACCTCGTGTCACCTCGCTCCATACAAAGTTATTAAGTGATGGGCAGTCTGGCCGCCCTCTCTGCACATTCTGCTTTGTCTCTATCCTAACAGCCTTGGATATAAAAGATTTGGAAGGGGATCTCGGGGTGACTTCATGGGGGAGTCTGCTGCGCGGCGAGGCTCTGGGTAAGAGGACTGGTTGGTGGGAACTGCGCCTGTCCCCTCTTGTCTTTTCTTTGCTCCATTTGAAAGCATTGATCTAGAGTATGCTCTTCCACACCCTGTGCTGGGGACTGAAGCAGGGTGAGTAAATCCTGAGCCCTTCCCTGGGAAAGCTAACAATGTCTCTGGGAGATCATGGGCTGATGATTAAGATCAATAAGAATAGATTTTTAAAGTGTACTCAAAAGGAGAGGAATTAATCCTGTTGGGGGAGAGAGAAGGCTTCGCCAAGCAGATGCCAGTCAGCTCTGTGGCGGTAACACCTGTGCGGTATCCCTGTTGTACCCCGCTGCATAAGACAGTGCAGTGGACAGCAGGCACCCAAAAAGCCTGCACAGTATATGAATGAATATGAGTACTTTTCAAGGGTAATTAGTATTTCACCCATAAGGGAATTCAGAGATGAGCATCCTGGACAGAAGGAAGAACACGATAAAGATTCAGTGTGCTGAATCTATAGGTTGCAGGATGGTCCTCAAGGAGTTTCAGATTTTGGAGTACTTTAGGTTTTATATTTTTGAACTAGGGCTGCTCAACAGGTAAAATCTACCCAAATGTTCTAAAATCCAAAGAACCTCTGAATCTGAAACACTTCTGGTCCCAAGGATGTTGGACAAGGGATACGCAAGCTGGGCACACTGACCCAGATGCCCCTTTGGGGCTGACCCAGCCATTCCCCAGCTGTGGGCTGATTCCCCACAGCTTTGCCTCCCGCTGGGCATTGCCTTCTGGCACAGGGGGCCGTCTCACCCAAAGACACCTTGCTGGTAGACAGCAGCCTTTGGCCAAGGACCAGCTGATGTGGGTGTGCAAGTGTCTGGGACTCTTAATTTGGGACTTCCATAAAGCACCACCCTGGCTCCAGAGGGCCCCACCGGGTCAGCTGAGGCTTCAAATACACCTTGCTGGTCTATCCTAATACTTCCCAGGTCACTTAGGGTTACAGTTCCTCCACCAAGCTCCCCACCAACCTCCCCCACACACCTGCATTTCAGCAGTGTTTTCACGGCATTAGACCCAAGATTCTGTGTTCCAGGAATGAAAGGAAGTATGTGTTAGTAGAGAGAATGAGAACAGGGTAAGTATAGCTGGATGGGTAGCCAGAGACCAGGTTATGACCAGCCATGAAGGCCAAGGAAATTAAATTAGACTCTTCTGTAAGTAGTACTGAGAAGCTGTTGATCAGAGGAGTATCTCCTTAGATCTGGGACTTATTAGATTTGCTGGTAGTATGAGAGGTGGGAAAGAAGAGGATAAGACTGGAAGCAGGAAACAAGTTAGGAGACTCAAATCTGGAGCTCCAAGCCCAAGTAGGGAAAGAATGGGAAAAAGTATAAAGGACGGTCCAAAGACATTGTTGGTAATGCTCCCCAGTTCTTCCTGCTACCGGTGCACACACAAGCATCTTCCTTCTTTCACAGCACTGGGCTTCCAGAGCCTCACACTGTAGCAGAAGACAGTGCCTCTTCCCACTGCCTGTGTCACCCCTTCAGTACCCCACAGTTGTGGGGACCATGCATACCTCCATGAAAGGACATCCCAAATTTGGGGCCCTTTCTCCAAAAACCAGCATAAGAAATTTTCACCTTTATCTCCCCTATTATAAAATCCATCTTACAGAATTCTATCTCGCAGAATCTGGGCGGATCTATGGGTTATGGTATCTTGTCCACTCTTATCTTTTGGGAAATTCATTTGGCAATAATCGCATGTTTCCCTGGAATTCCATGACCTTCCCAACAGCTGTCATGGATAATCTTGATGGTGCGACTTATTTGCAATCATCTGAAAAACTATCTTCTATGACCGTAAGGCCAGACTTCTGTGTCTGTGTCTTAACTCTGCTGTTCGTAGGCTGTGGGATCAGGGGTGAGTCCCACAACTCTTCATAGCTTCAATTTTATAAATTGAATAGTAGGTTGGAATAGTGAAGCTGGAGTAATAAGGCTGCAGCCAGTTCTAGAGTTGCTATAGGGAGCTCTAGAACTCTTAAAAACTGATATGGTCAAGTTCAGAGCTTTTCCTCCTGAATTGGGAATTAGTACAAATTTCATTTCTGTCACATTACAAGCTGGGAGGCCTTCAGCAAGACGCTTCACCTCTTTAAGCCACAGTTTACCTAGTGGCAAAATGGAAATCTCATGCCTACCTTCCAAAACTATGAGGATTAGTGAAATAAAGGGTCCAGAATTTTAAGTCTGTTTATCTTGATCACAGCAGGACCTTAGCACCATGCTGTAGAATGGTATACCTATTGATTTTTAAAAGTATTTATTTATTTTCCTGGTTACAAATGAATTAAAATAAATTGTGGTTTCAAATATAACGAATAAACTCATTAATTTTTTAGTGCAACAGTGCAGCTATTTCGAGGTTTAACCATCCCCTCTCTCTCCAAGGGAAGAAGCGATGCTGTCCACCTACTTTGAGACCATCAATGACCTTCTGTCCTCCTTCGGGCCAGTTCGGGACTGCTCTCGGAACAACGGGGGCTGCACTCGCAACTTCAAGTGCGTGTCTGACCGCCAGGTGGACTCCTCGGGATGTGTGGTGAGTGCCAAGCCAGATGCCGAAGCCACTTGCTCAGGCCCCTCCCTGTGAGGGACAGCAAGCCAAAGCGCATCACGCTACTTGAAGCTCCTGCCACTGCAGCCTTTGGCTTTGACCATTTCACCTGTAAAATGGGAACGTTAAACCTACCTCTTGGGATTGTTGGGAGAGGGAGATGATGTATTATAATTTAAGTGCCTACCGTGCAGTAGGTCCTTGAAAGGCCCCACTGCACGAAGCTTACTGTCCCTCTGAGGTCCAATAGGGCACACCTGGCCTCTGTGAATCCACTGGGGGTCAGTGAGACATGAGCTGCAGAACACGGGTGCTCGGCGTGCTCCAGAAAAGGAAGTTGCAGCTGAGACTGTATCAATGAGGTATAATAAAAAAACACAGTAAATATTTAAATTTTTTAAAATGATTGCAATAAAGATACATCGCCTCGGGCTGGAGATTTAGCTCAGTGATTAGAGTGCTTACCTCGTAAGCACAAGGGCCTGAGTTCGATCCCTGGCACCACAAAAAAAAAAAAAGATACATCGCCTCAAAATACTCCCCTTTGCTTTGAACACACATATCCCACCTGAAGCAGTTCCGGAAGTCCTATTTCACAAGTTTCTTGAGTTGTGTGCTGTCCTGGCTGCCTCCATGCCCTTCATCAGTTCCAAACATGTACTTTCTATGGTCATATTGACTTTGGGGAGGAATCAGAAGTCACATGGTGCCAGACCCAGTAAATGAGGCGATGAAGACATGCTAATGTTTTTATGAGCCCACTTTTCTCCTGGATGGCACTCAGCAGCAGCCTTCACTGTACTTTTGGTGATACCCCCTAAAGACACAAAAGAGGACTTCCAGAACTGTTTCAGAAAGCGACAGGGACAATGGGATAGTGTGTTTGAAGCAAGGGGGACTATATTGAGGGGGGGATTCGTGGCTATGTGTCTTTTATGGCAATACTTTTTAAATTCAGATATTCACTGTATATTTTGATCACTCCTTGTACATTAGGAAAAAGTGTCAACTGCCAAGACAGAAGTGTGGGAGTGGGGGGAGGAAGTCTTGTGTGCATGGAGTTTCAGGATCTAGTGTGAAATAAGGATGAAGGAGGAGATTAGTGAAGGTCCCGGTTGTTGCCTACAGAAGAGTGTCCCCAAACTGATGTTGTGTTTTGTTTTTATTTTTCCCCATTAGAATGACCTCAGGTAGTTGTTCAAAAATACAAATTCCAGTATTCCACTCCAGAAGATGTTAGGTCCCAAGAAGCTGAATTGTTAAGAAGCGAGAGAGTTTGTGCATGTGCCTGCACGTTGGGGTGTGTGGAACATTTCCCCACAGGCTAAACTCAGCCCGGCATTCAGTGCCCTTCTTCTTTTGGCCCCTCCCACACCCTCCTGCCACATCTCTTACCACTTTATTTCGTGGTACACTAGAACCAAAAGGCGCTAATTAGATGCTGTTCTTTGAACATGCTGCCTGTGAACTGCCTTGTGGCCTTTGTTCAGGTTGCTCTTTTGCAAAGAGGGAATTGCTTTCCTGGCCCGTGGAGCAAAAAGTGGACAAGTATCAAGTGTCTTCTCCATGAGGCCTTTTCCCTTCCCCCAGAAGAAACGGTGATGCCTTTTGAGGGATCACTGCTGTTTTCTGTGCCCTTGTAGGCAAGGAGTTGTTTCTTTCTTTCTCATTAATATGAAATAGAAAGATAAAAAGACAGAAAGAAAGGACATTCATTTCCTGGAGGTTAAGAGAAATTTCAGCAGTCTGATGAGGCTGTCAGAGACCTTCCTCTCTTGATTAAGGATGTAATGTTAAAACTCAACTCCAGAATTCAATGGATGCAAAACTCTGCTCTGCAGAATAGACAGTCCAGCACCTTCACTTTTACACTGAGATTTACAAATCCTTTAATTTCTCTATAGACTTTATTATCCCTACAAAGTGAAACCTTTTCTCCATGTCCCCCATCTAAGAAACTCCATCTGACATAAAAATAAACATCTTAAAAGCACCTGAGAGTTCTCAAAGCATATCTACAGCCAGTAATTCATACTCACAGTGTACCTGGACTCCAAGTTCCCTTGTCCATGAAGAAATGAGACTCGGAAAGTAGGTAGGGGATGAGGTGCTGGAGACAGGACCAAGACCATGTCCCCAGTGTCATTCTGGGGATGACCAGGGCCACTTTGGCTTCTTTTCTCCTGTAGCTGAGAGGAGGTAGAAGTGAAGAGCCAGGGAAAGAAGACTGGACTAAGGATATTGATCTTAACTGCTGATTTGGTCACTGGCGAGCTGTAGAATCTACCCTGACCTCATTAGTCTTATCTTCCTAATATTTCAAGAGGGAAAAACAATTCTTGAATGTGTAGATTTTCTTCGAACTATAAAAGTACACACTGGCAATGATATGCGATTTACAAAGTGCTATTTCTGTATAAGACCACGGCGCTGATATTTGTATGCAATCTGTATTTAGAAGCATATCTTTCTGTGATACTTATGTAGCTGGATATCATTTATGTTCTGCTCCATTCATTAGTAGTGAACACTTAATTCTAGTCAATTTTAGTTTTTCACCTATTGCCTCTTCCTAAACATTTAAGTCCAAGAGGACTTATGAATCTCTAAGGCACAGGGGGCCACAAGTAGTTGGTGCTTTGCCTTCACCTCTCTGTCTCGTACCTGCCATCCCTCTGATCCTTGTCCATCACTCTCTTCCTTTTCTTTTATGTGTAAGGACTTCTGAGTGCCCACCTGATTCACAAGTGCATGGTCCATCCTGGTATCTGGTGCTGTCTATCAGGTAGCTTTCCAACCCTGCTGAGGGCATGAGGAATGTCCAACAGCTTTTCTACACCACCCTGAGAAATCTCAGAGACACTCTCTGTGGTCTTCTTGATCTAGACTTGCCCAAAAGCATTTGCATTCAGCTGTTTTCATGGCAGGAAATGGCGCTGGGCTATACCTGCCATCAACAAGATGCTATCTGGCTGTTAATGTACACACCCGGCCCCCGCCCTTGAATTCACCTGATGTTCTGTAGTACTTCATCTCCTTTAACCACCCATGTGATTAGCTAGTGAGAACAGAGAACAGAGTCCCTTTTGAGGAAGCTCATTGGCACTTACAAGGTTATCTTATTTGACTTTCAACACTTTTTCCTCTTCCAACTCAAACGGTCTTCACTTCTCTGTGGGTGTTAGGGAAGGGAAATGTAATACATCACAGGTTCTTGTATCTTAGTTACTTTTCTTGTTGGTGAGGCAAAATACCTGACACCCAAAGTTAAGGGAGGAAAGGTTTATTTGACTCACAGTTTGTAGAGGTTTCAGTCCATAATCGGCTGGCTGCAAGGCAGGTTGGCATGGCAGACAGGCAGAAGGCAGCAAGGTAAGCAAGGGGTAGAAAATCCTCTTCCGGTCCCTTATATCTTCTCCAGGCTACCCGCCCTTTGGGTGAGCAGCATTAGCACCCTTAATCCTAGTATCACGTCTTTGACCCCAGCAGAATTACGCCGAACTGATCAGTGGACTAATTTAGTAACTGCACACTCTAGATCAAGCCACCTCTGGAAACACCCCCATCTACGACTGCACAAGGCTTTAGAAGGGACATCCAGACACAAGCCACAACTTCTTCTGTTACCCCAAATTCTGAAACACAAAGTAAAATGCAATATCTGACTTCTTTTGCTGGGTTTGCTTGTTCTACTTTGATAACATCCTCCCTGGAATAATTTATTCCTCTGGTATGTAACTGCTCATATGGGGAATAGATATAAGGTGTATAGCAGGCAAAACAATGTCGTGTCTAAAATGATCACATTCTAACCCCCAGAATCTGTGAATATGTTGTCTTACGTGAAAAGGGGGAGTTCGGTTTGCATATGGAATTCAGATTCCTACTCAGCAGACCTTAAAAGAGGGAGATTATCCTGGATTTTCGAGGTGTCCCAATGTAGTCACAGGAGTCTCTCACTGTGGAAGAGGAAGCAGAAGGGTACCTGAGAGGGATGCAGCCATGCTAGCTAGGAAGCTAGAGGAAGAGGTTACGAGCTGAGGAACATCTCTAGAAGGCAGAAGAAGCAGGGCTGGATTAATCTCCAGCATATGCAAAAAGGATCACAGCCCTGCCGTCACTTTGACGGTAGCCATGGCGGACTTGTGTTGGATTTTCTACCTATTGACCCGCAAAGTAATAAAAATTATCTTGCTTTCATCTTTCATGTTTATAGTAATTTGTCACAATAGCAATGTAATACTAATACAGAGTGAAAGATAATATGAGGAGGGAGGCTGATACAGGAAGTAGTGTATAAAGAATCATCTTATCATTTTTATTTTCAAATCATGTCCAATAAGATCTTGGCTTTTCACTGGGGATGGAGGAAGTGACAATGAATGAACTATCAGAAAGGGGAGGGAGCCTGAGTTCCCCTTCAGTGTCCTGAGGAGTGAAAAATTGTTGTGTATTAGAAATGTTACAAGTCTGGCAAACATAATGATATCAGCTAGGCACAGTTTTAAATATAAGGTATGAGTCCATTTATTCTGCGTGGCAGTATAAACATTACAAAACTATAGTCAAGAGAGAGGACAAAATTAAAGAAAACTGTAAGCATTTAATTATGGCATCATGGAGGGGACATTTCCACCACCATTTCTGAGTAACTGCTGCCCCTTCAAGTATCTCACTCCTACTCTTCCTTTGGGTTATCTTGGTTTTCTCAACGTGGAAAGAAAGCCTTTGAACGGACCCAACTCCAGATCGTTTGGTGACCAAATTCCATCCTCCTCCACCACTTCAGTCTGCCAGTTGATAGTTTAATTTTGTTATTCCGATTATATATCATTTCATAATAAACTACTCCAGAACTTGGTGGATTAAAACTCTTTTTAATTGGCTTATAGTTCTGTGGATCAGGAATATGGGAAGGGTGCAGGTAGTGTGTGTCTGGTCTACAACAGGCTGGGTATCTGGGGCCAGAGAGTCCAGTTTTCACGACTTCTCCTTCCGTTACTTGTCTTGTGCTGGATCTGGTGCAACTGACAGGTGGAACTATGTTGAACCGCAGATGGGGCTCTCACCTAGAGGGTTTACATGTGACTTCTCCATTTGTCTTGGGCTTCTTATACCATGGAGGCTTCGGCTGCAAAGGGACCATCCCAACAGTATTTCAAGAGCCTGAGCGGAAGCTTTGAGCCTTCTTAGCACCTTAGCCTCACGAGTCCCAGAGAGCCGCTTCTGCCACTCTATTGGGTGAAGAGATTATTAAGGCTGGCCCAGGTTCAACAAGAGAAAACCGAACTTCGTGTTTCAGTCAAAGGAATAGCAAACAATCTGTGACCATCTTTAGTCCACCTAGTCACCTACAATCTTGAGACTCAGACAAGGGCCAGAATGGGAAGGGACCTTGGAGATCTTCTAACCCAAGCCAGCACTTCCCCATTATGCAAACGGGAGAACAAATGCCTAGCAGGATGCAGAAATTGCTCATGCTTCTGTAGGGAGGAAGTGATAGAATCTAGATTTAATCCCAAGGGCACCTTCCTGTGTAACGACCACCCTGCATCAGCTTTGCCACTCTATCCATCCCCATCTTTATTTAGCAGCACTCTTGTATCCAGCACTGTAATGGGACAAGAGATACAAAAACAAAAAGCCCACCCTGCTGGTAAGTTAGTTCAGAAGACAAGATAGAGGGTGGCAGCAGGGTCTTGAACAAGGCACTTTGTTTCTCCATGTGAGAATGTCTGAGGGGTTGCTGTGTGTGCTGAAGTGCAGAGACTGGTGGTTGGAGAGAGCTGATACTCATTAAGCGCCTCCTGCATGCTAGTTTGCTTATGTTCGTAGCAGTTAATGCTTATAACTGTCGTCCTAAATAAGCACTGTTGTATCCATTTTATGAAAATAGAAATGCTACGAATGTAAGAGCAACCAGTGACTTCCGGGCACAGTTCCAAGTGTTTTGCTTGTTTTCACCAATTTAATTCTTACAGCAATCCTATGAGTTAGGTATTGTTATTAACTTCAATTTACACATTTGAAAACTTAAACTGTTAGGTTGGAAACTCTGATATGTGGAAAAGCATAGTAGGAAGCTAGAAAGAAGGGCAACGCTGGATAGATTTGCATGCTGGCTCCTGAGGAGAAGCGGTGGGTCCAGACCAATCTCAAAACCCATCTCGCACTTCCACAGATCACTGAGTCACATTTCTGCCTCCTTTGCTTTAGCTTTTTCTGTTTCCATTTTAACCAGAAAAGCCGTCTGGCTTTCCAGATAGTAGGAAGGACCGTAAGATCCATGATGGCCCAGAGGTGCTGAGAGACAAGATGCAGCCTTTTAAAGTCAAGATAAATAAAGATAGGAATTTTCATTTCTCATAGGTCAGGCTCCTCTTGACACTGCTCAGAGGGAGGCGGAGACTAGAATCTGGTTCAATAAGGCGGAGAGAGGCTGTTTCTCTCCATTCCTCTTGCTTTCTCCCTTTTTGCCACTCAGTTAGGCTGCAATTAAAGAAATAAAATTCACGAGGTAGAGAAGAAAAGCAAGAGAATCAACAGTGTGAAAACTCGTTTAGGAGCCCAGTGCAGGAACAGCTGGCCAGGGGAAGCCTGAGGATTCAGTTTTCAAGACTCCCCCTGGCACTAGGCAGTGTTCCCTCCTTCTGGGAAGTGCATTCTTAAAGCTCAGTCCATCCCCCTGATCTACCACTCACCCATTTTAGACAACAGCAGTGTTTATATTCAATTTATTTTGCAATAAGCACAGACTACTTAAAAACAAAAACCAAAAGAAAACTGAAGACCAGATGGGGAAAAATACCTTATAAATATACAAATTCTATTATTATAATTAAGAAGAGCACAGTTATTCAAGCTTTTCATTTCAGACCTAAGGAAATGATATCCAAATACCAGGATGTAGAGGACTGGGACAGGTTTGGCCAACATCCAGAGTGGAAGGGATGATACTTGTCATATGTTTCTTTTTTAAATTATCAGAAAGATGCAGTCAGGAGCAGGCATCTTTATGAGCAGTATTTCAGACTCTGAGGGCTGGGAAACTAACTGGCAGATCATCTCCTCTATGGTGTCCTCATCAGAGTTCTCTCTGATGTAACAGAAGGGGTTCCAGGGATTGAGGATGTTAGGGGTCAAGCATGATTACTCTCATGTGACCCATGAGGAATAGACCCAGAAACCATGAGAAATTTGCCCAAACCCAGTCAGCCAGGTAAAGGCAGAACAGAGATTCAAACCTAAGTTTATCAAACTCTGAAGCCCATTCTCGTAATGTGCCAGATGACACCTTCCAGGGCTGAAGATAGTTCCCCAGGGATAAATCAGATGTCCCATCAGGGAGCACCCCTTTCACTTTTAATGTCTAGCATTCATTCTTCCTCCTCTGCACCCAAGAGATCTGGAAGAAATGGAAGAAGATGAATTAGGAAAGGGGACAAGGTCAGGCAGGTCAGGAAGAAATGAGCTGGCATTGATTTAGGGCTTGTCCACAAGACTCAAAAGTTGGAGGCTGAAAGTGAGAGAGTTTCCCTCCATGAGGAGCTAAGCTTTGGCATCTTTCCTTTGTAAATTTCTAGCAGAGACCTCTTCCCTTCTAGCCCGGTGGGGAGAGGATGGACCAGCCAAGGATTTCCAAGACCATAATGTGTGGTATTCTCATAAAACCTACGCACCCTTTTATGACATTAAATATTTTATCCTTCCCGTGACATTTGAAGACTTCTTTATCCCCCCCCCCCATTTTATTCCTTTGGGATCCGGTCTTTCTGGGTCTGATGGTATTTCTGATAAGTTGGTTTTATCGTGCGGAAGTCATTATTTATTAAAGTCAGGGAGCAGCCCTCACCTTTGCAAAGTGATGCATTTCACCTTTTCATTCCTGGAGGAAGGAGGTGGAGGGAGGAAAGGTGCCTGAAGCTCAAGGCAGGAAACAGGAACGGCGTTTTTGGTTCTGCTAACTGTTGGCAGCAAACACTAAACCAACCCCTTCAGGATGGTGGCATCGTCTGTGTAGGACTTACCCTGGAGCTTACAGAGGAAACTCCAGACCAGCCTGGAGCGGGGTCAATGCTTTGCTAAGTTTCCACTTCCGGAATCCACGACTTCAAGTTGGAGCTTCCTGGAGGCGGTGGTTTCTAACACTGGAAGGGCCTGAGAGCAGAGAACGGCAGTGTGGGCCAGAGCAGGTGAGGTGAGGAAACAATCCAGAGGAGAGCATGTCTGTCCTCTCACCTCCCTCCTGTAGGTATCTTTGAACGACCACTGACATTTAAATCATGCGTTTCACATACCTGCCTCACACATCTTTTGTAATTGGAAAGGTGTCTGTATGGGAGGGCATATATTCCCACACTGGCATCCCTACCTTCAGGAGTTCAGAATAGTGTGTTAAGACTATAATTGCTGGCTTTAGAGCAACCTGGGCCAAAATCTAGCTCTGTCACTCACTAGCCATGTGACCTTGGGACAAGTTATTTAAGACCTCTCTCAGGATCCTGTTGAGTAGAATGAGGATAATGATATTTTCCTGATAAAGCTACTATTCAGAGTAACGGACAATACATACAGAACGGCCAGTGTGTGGCTTTAGTCAGGAAACAGAGTCACTAACATTATTATTATCATCTGATATCTCCTGCAAGGATAATGGGGGTGGTAGAGATGATGGGAAATAAAATTGCATAGGTACTTGGTATGTTCCAAGCATCTGAGGTGGGTCTAATTATTACCTCTTTCTTCTAAACACAAAACTGATGCTGTTAGGTGCTTGCAGTTACTAAAATCTAGAGCAGGGAATTTAGGCCAAGAAGCTCAATACCAGATAAGTCCTTAACAGGATAAATTCTTTGTAAACATCATCTGTAATGGTTACCAGATATTCTGTGGGTGGAAGTTACTGTCTATCGCTTTGTCTTCTTGGACGTTTTGATTGCTTCCAGTTTTATTATAAGTTGTATGTCTCTGAGCATCTTTGGGCAGCAGTCTTCTTCTGTGCCTTATTTCTTCAGATTAGAGTCCAAGAAGTTTGTAAGGACAATTTTCTAGTGTTCGATGGCTTTGGTGAAGGAGTGGGATGAATTAGCAGCAGCAGCAACAACAGCAGCAAACCCAGGAGCAAGGCCGCACCTGGCTTCCCACCCGCTTTCTCTTGCAGGGTGCTGTTCTTCCTTCAGTCTGCAGTTCAAGGGCAGGCCAGGGAGTTCGCCTGAAAGGGTCTTTAAACAGAGGAGTGATAAAAAATAAAAGCGGCGCTTTAGGGAGTGGAGCCTAGTGAAGTGTGCACGCTGCTTGTGGGAGAGAGTCTACATGCAAGGACATGGCAAGAGAAGTCGATGAGCCGGAGGCTGGCTGCTGGCTCTCTGAGGTCACTGAGGTTGCAAGCCATGAGCACACAGCTCTCTGTGGCTGTCCTGAGCACCTGTGAAGCCCGTGCTGCTCTGAATCCTGGTATTTGGACACCTTTCTTTAGCTCTAAAATGAAAAACTGGAATAATTGTGTTCATCTTCATTATAATAATAGAATTTTTGTATTTATAAATTGTATTCCCCATCTGGTCTTCAGTTTTCTTTTAGCCTTTTTTTCCCATTTTTCTCATGTTCAGTGTAAAATGAAACAAATTCAAACATTCCTAAGATGTATAAAGAAAAAATAGCCCGGGTCCTTTCTGTCTATCACACACCTACCTTGGTGATGATTGTGCCATGGTTGGTCTGTATATAGACTTCATGTACATTTTTCTCTACACATATGCAAATACGAGTAAGAATTTATATATGAAAGTTTAATCATGAAAGCATTCAGTTGTGTTTATTTGGGACAGTTTCCCCTGTCAGAACTGTGTATCTTTATAATGCTTTTCAAAGAACTTTTTTTTCTTGAAAGACAAGCAGCTTTCTAGCTAGAATTTAACCATGTATAATTGTTTTCTCTGTGTCAAAAATAAAGATGAGCAGCTGGGGGTGTAACTCAGTGATAGAGCATGTGTCTGGTATGTGTTAGGACCTGGGTTCAATGCCCAGCACAATAGATAGGCAGACAGACACGCAGGCAGACTGGCAGACAGACAGACAGAAAGACAGACAGATAAAATTGAGGCCAAAGAGCACAAAAGCTGTGGTTAAATAGAGCTCAAGAATCTTAAATTCCAGTCTAGCCCTGTCTTCCACCCAGGAGAACATACTTCTTTTATTTATCATTGTTCTTTCGTCAAGGGTATTGGGGATAAGCGGGTAAGAAATAGCATCATCTTCATCCTAATAATTAATTGTATGAGTAATTTAAGTTATTCTTTAACTTGTATTCTCCAGTTTTTTCCCTGGCCTTAAAAAGCCTTTCGCCACCCACCCAGGTGTTTTTAAATTCATTCACCTTGAGGTAGCAAACAATGAAAAGATTTCACCAAACACTTTCTAGCCTTCAGCCTTCAGGAAGAGTGATGTATGTGCCTAGGGAGATGGGCTAGTTAATTGGAATTGTGGACAACTGAAGACAGTAGACTTAGCTGTGATACGGAGTCAGGTTCAGATTCCATCCTTATATGACTGAGAAGCTGTGTGATATGGGGCCGATTGCTGAATGTCTCTGAGCCTCTCTTATCCTGTCCCTAAACTGGGAATTGTCCCTGTGCCTTACAGTGCTCTGGGCAGGACCCCACGTGCTCAGCCAGACATGAGCGAAAATCAGTTCCATGACCTCCCTTTTCAAAGTCAGGTCCTCTTATGAAATGAGGAGTTTGGGGAGGTAGGAAGGATGGTATTCTTCTCCAGCTTTGCTTGGCTTTCAGAAATTGTCTTCATAGTCATTGAAACAAAAGGGTAAGTTTAGGAGCTCATTTTTTTGAGCTTGGTCTAGAGCTAGGTGATAAAATGGCCATTTTTCTCAACATGGCTCTGCTTACCCATTCTACAATTTCAGAGTTGACTTTGATTCTCTCTGGGCCACCTTCCTTCCTCCCAACCATCCATACATCACAGTTGCACTCTGGTCTGTATATGTTCACATACCAAAGATGAGTCTGTGTGGAGCCGGAGGGATGTGGCGTCCCCGCCTCCCACTGGAGAGCTGGTCTTCCACCCACAGTAAGTCTTAAAGAGGTGACAAGGACTCGCATACACAATTTCAGGCAAAAGTGGTAGAACCGACTTTTGTGCCTTCATTGTTGCCTTGTTTTAGCAACAAGCCATTTCAGCCAACACAGTTTATCTTTCTAAAGCTATAAAGTTACCACAGGCGTGTACAAGAATGTTTAGAACAGAGAAAAGCCCCACAGTCATCCCACCTCCAATAACTACCATTAATATTTTGATATTTCTCATAGGTTTCCTAGATGATATATATTTACCAATGTTATTGTGAAATGGGATATGTATAGAAAATCATGTAAAACATTATTTACAGACTAATCGGTACTAATTAAGTAATAGCCATCAAACCATCCCTCAAACCAAGAATGAGAATATTGTTTGTATTCCAGCAACCCTCCTCAAATTACCCACCTTGTCCCCATTTCTCATTTTAATCTTACTTCCATGTAGAAATAGGCCTAGCACTAACTTTTATCCTAATCGTGTCCCCAGATTCTCCATTTTATAAGACAGCTCATCAAGCTAGATCTTTGTAAAACTGATCTTTGCCTTTAGTTGAAGCAAAAATTGTTCATCAGTCTGTCGAAGATTCATTTGCATTTCAAAACTCATTCATGTGCACTTACTATTTGTGAGATCTCTACTTCTACAGAGTCCATAAGAGAGAGAGATGGCCTGTGCCCTGGCCAGCAAAGAGTGCACAAGCATTTGCATGGCCAGAAAGTGATGGTTTGAGTTTTGTCACCTAGAGTCATACGTGGCTCTTCCTTTCTGCACACCAGGATGAATGTTCCCCCTTCGTGTGAGTTCCCTTTGGTGTAGACTGTGGTTTGGGGTGCTGCTTCCCCCCTTTGAATCTTTGGCGCCCACACAAGCATATTTTTTTCTCACCAGCTGGTCCAAAACCTTGCAAGCTTTTTCTAAAGCTTGTTTTAAAAATGCTACATTTTGAGTTCATCCTGGGTGAGGGGAGAACCTTTCAGGCAAAGAATGAGGCAGAGAAATAGAACAAATGTATCAAGAGACCTTTAAGTACAACTCTGCACCTCTGAATTTTCAGCACACCCCCAGAAAAATGTTCTTGCTGGCCCCAGTTTGAGTGGAGAGGCCAGTTTAGAAAAAGAGTGGCTGCCCACAGGCACTTAGATAGGAACTGGCAGCAATGGGACCAGGACTCTCACAACTGCCAGAGGAGGTTGACAGAGACTTTATGCCAGCTCAGGAGCCAGGCTCTCAGCATGCAGATGCCTGCTGTGCCCGCTGGTGGTGTTGGGCAAGGAGGTGTCAGTGGGATTGTGCATACAATGGCCCCGAAGCAGGGGCTTGCTGGGACAGGTGAGTGGGATACTGTTCCCAGGATCCTACAGTATGCAGCACTCAGAAAATAATATCCAGATGAGAAAATCAGAAAGGCTAATGGCGAGGTTCTATACGAAAGACGTCAGAGGCCTGCCTGGGGCCCGGGTAGTAGGTGCCTTGCCATGAGCATCAGAATTTATGCTTAATTCTTAGTGCCTGTGAATTCTCTTCCACCCACTTCCATTCCTGGAACGCTGGACTTGGGAAACCTCATCCTTTCCAAGTCCCTGAGGGTCCAACATATATGGCATCTGAATCCATTTAGGGATCGAATTTTTTCCTGCTTTTCTTTTAAATCGCTCTCTGTGAAGAAAAAAATAAAATATGCAAACCATCCAAAATTACACTCAACATAAGCTGAATAAATATATACCCACAGAAGCATATGTTCAATGGCTGCTTGCTCTATGCTTTTCAAAGCCAACTAGCTTATAAAATCATTTCTCTCTCGGAGTCAGGCGATCAATGAGAAGGTGCGGCGTGAGGACACAGCCATGAGCTGCAAACTGAGTTTTTAGTTACGAAGGATGGGAAGGGAAACCTGCCAGTGAAACCCAGCAGGCCTGGGAAGGCCCATGTTCCAGCCCTAATGAAGGCTTGGCCTGACCCCTGAATGGGCAGCTCATTACTAGGCACGGTGTGAGGAAGAGCGAGTTCTTTGGGGTCCAGCTGTCAGGTTTCAAATCTTCTGTAATATTGGACAGTTTCAAATATTTCTGTAGTATTGGACAGAACATTAAACCTCTTCGCGTCTTGGTCTCCTAGTAAAGAAAGGATATGATAATAGGACCTATATGTGACATTATGGCATATATTTGGTCTTTTCCCTCATTTTTTGGCATACTATTCCTATGATCCTGAATTTCCAAAGTGTGTGCTCCTGAGTTAGCTGGTGGCTGGCAGCCCCTACGTGGCTTCAGGATTGTGAGTGGTCAGAGGAAAGACCAAGGTAGGATAAGAGTGTTGGGACTTCAGCTTCATCTGCTGCCTCCGGAGAAGGAAGAGAGACTGAAGGGCCAATGATGTAATCAATTGTACTCACATAATGAAGCTTCCTAAAAACCCAAGAGGAGTGGGTTCAGGGAGATTTTGGATAGCTGGAGACATGAAGGTTTCTGGAGGGCTGTGCACCCAAAGAGTGCTCTGTCCCTTACCACAGGCTCCGCCTGATACATCTCTTCCATCTGGCCTGTGTCAGTATATCCTTTGGAACAGGCCGGTGAGCTGACCCAGCGTATCAACCAAACCCAAGGACACAGTCATAGGATCTTCCATTTACAGGCAGTTGGTCATAAGTAATGGTAAAACAACTCAGAGCTTGCAACTGACATCTGAAATAGGTGACAGTTTTGTGGAAGAGACCCTTCTACCTGCGGAATCTGACACTATCACCAGGTAGATAGTGTCAGAATGGAATGACAATGGGACACCCTCTGTTATCCCCCAAAGGATCCAACAGGGAGTTGCTGGCTAGTAGAGAGAAACCTTCACACACTGGTGACCAGAGACCACAGAATTGTTCTGGGTTAACTGTGTCCTGAAAGAGTATAGTTAGGAGCAAACGGGCTTATTTTATTTTATTTTATTTTATTTTCTAGTATCACACTCCCTTCCATGGTCATTATGTGAGAAAGTCTAGTTGAAGGGTTAAATAAAGTCGGGTGAAGTCACTTCCTGTCTCCACCACTTACTGGCTCTGTGACTCAGAGCTTACTAATGAAGCTCACGGTGCTTGATTCCATCTGTTAAGGGGATCGTGGTCATAGTATTTGCCTCCCAGAGCTGCTGTGAGGAAGAAATGGATTAAGCACTTCCAGAGCTTGGCTTGGGAGTTGGCTTGTAGTGAGTGCTCAGGTCACTCTAAGTGACCCCTTGTGCACATGTCTACAGCACGCCTACCCTGTCAAAAATCCCCTTGCTTCTGTGGCACTCACAGAAAAAATAGGGCATGAGGCTTAGCAAACTCAAAGAAATCCAAAAAGATGTAGTGTGAACCGGAAGCCAGTCTTCTTCGCTATCCCATCCAGGATTTGGTCTGAGGACTGAGAATAATAGTCTGTCCTTTTCTGAGTGGTTGGGAAGATTGGATAGAATAATGTATCCCAGGAGCATGTCTGACAGGTGTGGAGCATGCAGCAGACGCCCATTTCCCCACTGAATCTTGCCAAGCAAGCTCAGCTTTGGAGTGATGCAGACGCGAGCTGGGCCCCAGCTCCAACCCACACTGTTCTCTATGTAGCCTTGAGAAGGACACTCCATTGTGTCTCTGCACCTTAAAACCCCCTTCTTCCAGTCTGTATCCTGCAGTCACTTGAGACAGGAAGAGTATAATGGACAAGGAAGTTATTTAGAAATGCTAACACCCTTATGAAAGACAGACGTGCCCTGGGTCTGCCCCTGACTTACCCTTTGGCCTTGGAGTAAGTTACTAAAGCCACTTGTGCTTGTGCCTCAGTCTCTTTCTCTGAAAAACGAGTAGGACAGTAACATCTATAACATTAGGCTGTTGTTCACATGATGCGTTAATATTCAGAACACATTTAGAACAGTGCCTGGCACACACAGTAAGCACTATTAAGTGTTAGCTATTATTATTATTAATGAGCTATACAAAGGCCATTTATTATCATGACCAGACAGTTATTGAATAGACATTTTTCAGGACTCCTGGCAGATTTTCCTGGGAAAGCGCTCCCCGGACACCCCTCCCACAGACCTTGGCTCTTATTTCTACCATATAAAATCCTCAAGAACTATAAGGATATGCTTGCTTATTCTCTCAGCCCCTATCAAATTAGATGCATCTTAAGAGCTGGGACTGAGGCTTGGAGACAGTAAAGTCCAAACAAGGCTCTTGCTGAGCTAAACACCCCTCAGTGTAGACCCTAAGGGACCTCCAGACAGAGATGCGGCGGGTGTGGGGACTGTCACCAGAAGGCTGACCACCCACGTGAGAGGTGGGCTGTGGGCAGGTTCTCGAGCCACTTCGACTGGGGCATCCCTTCTTCACTTTCCCAGCTTAGGTGTAGCCTGCTTCCAGAACCCACCACCTGAGTCCATTCACATTCCTGCCAGCCTCTTGCGGGGTACCGTGGAATATCCAAGCTGGCAAGGCCTTTAGAGACTGGTTGCCACATCCCTCACCACAGAGCGAGGATGACAGCTTGTGCCACCTAGTGTCTTGGGAGCTCACTAAAGGGAAAAGTAGGAAATTGTGTGTTCAGAAAATGAGCCATGATCAGTGTGTGTGTGTGTGTGTGCGCGCGCGCACGCATGTGTGTACAGTCCACTGATATTCTGCCATCGTGGCAATATTCTAAATCATAAGCCATCTTGAACCAGGACTTATCTCTTTCTGTAGGTTTATCCAGTCCTCTAGTTGGTCTAGAGTCTCCTTGCGATCAGGAATGGTCATGTCTTCTACTTTAAAATAATGTCACAAAAAAAAAAAAAAAAACTGACGGGGCTGGGGATTTAGCTCAGTGATTAGAGTGCTTGCCTTGCAAGCACAAGGCCCTGAGTTCAATCCTCGGCACCACAAAAAAAAAAAAAAAAAAAAAAAAAAAAAAAAAAAAAAAAGTCAACCATTTTTAAGTACATAGTTCAGTAGTGTTAACTACATTCACATTATTGTATACTAATCTCTAGAACTCTTGTCATCTTTTGGAATGAAGCACTATACCCATAAACAGCTCCTTGTTCTCCTTTCCTCTATCCACTGGCAATCCTACATTTTATTTTTTGTCTCTGTGACTCTGACTGCTGTAGGTACCTCATATGATGGAATCATACAGTATTTGTCTTTTTTTGACTGACTCTTTTCGCTTAAGATATTGTCTTCATGTTTTAACAATAGTGTACTGTGTATGAGAATTTCCTTACTTTTAAAGATTAATATTCCGCTGTATATATATGCTGCATGTTCACCAGTTCATCCATCCATGGGCACCTGCACTGTTTCTACCTTCTGACTATTGTGACTAATCGCTGCTGTGAACGAAGTTATACAAGTAGCTATCACTTACTTGGGATTTATATCTGGAAGTGGGATTGCTGGATCATATGATAGTTTCAATTTAAGTTTTTGAGAAAGCTCCAAATTGTTTTTAATACCAATTGAACCCTTTTATAATCCTATCAATAGTGCACAAAGGCTCCGATTTCTCCAAATCCTCATCAACATCTGTTTATTATTCTTTCTTTACTTTTCGGTAAGAGTTATCCTAATGGGTGAGAGATGGTATTACATTATAGCTTTGATTAGCACCGTCCTAATGATCGTGATATTGATCATCTTTTCATTTATCTCTTGGCCATTTGCATATCTCTGGAGAGATGTCTGTTCAAGTGTTTTGTCTATTTTTGATTCATTGTTGTTGTTGCTTGACGCCATCTTTGATCGTAAGTCATCTTCAGCATGACTTATCTCCATTTGGGGATTTATGCATTCCCTCCAGCTGGTTCAGATTCTTCTTGAGGTCCAGAACTACCTTGTTTGTACCCAGGCTTTGCCCACTGCAAGCCAAGCGACAAGAGAAAGGTGCCGTGACCTCAAAGCCGCAGTGTACTCTTTTTCACGTTTGGGCTACTAAATACCAAGCTCATGGATCGGGTATGAATGAGCTTTATCCTTCAGCAGAGGAGTATAAGGATAATACCTAGTGTAGTGTCTGGTCCACATTGTGTCCTGAAAACATTTGAATTTCCTTTCTCGTGTCTTTCATAAGGATGTGTTGAATGCTGCACAGATGGTTGCCATGTGGGGAGAATGGCCTATTGGTATTTCAGTGGAACTCAAGCCAAGATGAAGCAAGGCAGCCAGACATTTTATTACATTCCAGAAATATTTACCATGCATCAAATATTAGGAGAGGTAATAATCTTAATAACAACTTTTATAGCAGTTGGGATTTTGCCATATGCCAGACACTATACGAGGGACATTAAATGTCTTACGTTATTTATTTTTCCAGAGCAATTCTGAGTAGGTATGATTAGGCTCATTTTATGTTAAGAAAGTTGAGACTCAAAGTGTTAATGAAGTGACTGGCTACTGTTTTATGGCCTTCAAATGGCGACACCAGGTGGGCTTCAAGCCCAGTTCTCCCCAACCACAAAAGCTACACTTGACTTATGTGTCCTCCTGGGTAGAAGACAAGAAGCAGTATGTATGACAGCCCTCCTGAGGCAGCCAAGGACTCATGGAGAGGTGGGCTCTGAACTAGAAATCATCCCATGAGCCAGGAGGAGAAAGTAGAATGACTCTTTCTGACTAGAAGAGGAAGGAGGGGGTGGGGTGGGCTAAGTGGTAGAACATATGTTCTCCCCATTGCCTCATGGAGAGGGCGGGTATAGGAGATGCTTTCACTCAGGCGTTTCTTGTCTGTGATCGTACAAACAGAAGGAAATGATTTGTCAAGTCCATTTAAAAACGAAGAACGCCGGATCAGGAAAGTACAGTGTCTTGCCCAAACTGACATAGCTAACAAGTGTCAGCATCTGGATTAGATGTTTTTTCTGTCTTCTTAGTATTCTGCTTTTGGAGGTCAGGAAGAGATCCCCAGTGGGGGAGCTCTACAGGTATGACTTTGACATGTAGGATTTCTTTTCTGTTGGAGCTGTGGTACTGGGGATTGAACCCTAGCACTTTACACTAAGCTGCATCCCAGACCTTTATATTTTTTATTTTGAGACAGAGTCTCGCTAAATCAGTAAGTTGCCAAGGCTGAACTCAAATTTGCTATCTTCCTGTCTCAACCTCCCAGCATACTAAAAATATAAATGTGTGCCAGCAGGCCCAGCTCATAGGGTTCTTCATGGGGATACGAGCAGGTCCGTCAGAGGCCAGACAATGGACAGAGGTACTGAGGTTGCATCCTGTGGGGAGCAGGCACTGGCAGTGTCTTAAGTGTCTGCAGCCCCAGGTGGAGGGAGAGGTGAGGCAGAATGGCGGTTTGGGCTCTGTGCCTGGGAGCCCTCCCATGAGCCCAGTGGATTTTGTGTTTTCCATGCAGAGGTCCAAGGGCCCCTGCTGGGAACTGCAGCTGCTGTCCTACATTACCTAAGACTATTGATCCCTTAATCCTCATTGCATGTCCGCCCTTTCCCTCCTTGTCAGCACCAAAGCCCTGCACAAACTGAGCGGCAGCTCAACTGGCATGAGTTGATTAAAACTCCCAGTAATTATGGGCTCTTGACTGGCCTGGTTGTCCGAATCAATGTCAGCATTAATAGCTGGGCAAGCTCGCCTTGTTGACAGATTGAGGCTAAGGGGAGAGAGGGGTGGGGAACTGGGGGCTGGCAGGGCCTTCCCCACACTCTCACATCCCAGGTAGTATGCAGAGGCCTCCTGGGATAAGAAGAGCCAGGCCCACTCAGCCTTTCATTAGAGGATGGTTCCCACTGAAGAATTCACCACCACCCACCCCACCGGCTTAGCTAGTGTGATCTCCAGTAACCCTGCCTGCAAAATGGGAACAAGTTAGAGGTGCCTCTGAGCCCTGTGGGAATTCAAAGTGGAGCTATATGGGAAAATATAAAGCACATGGTAGGTGCTCGATAAATCCATTTCATCGCTCTCCTTGCTTTTTTCCCTCCCTCTCCTTCCTGAGGTCTGCACATCCCAAATGGTTAAGAACAGTGTCTCCATTCTTGTCTATTGGCTCCAGGCCATGCAAGCCCTTCCCAGAAGGGTCTAAGGATCCCTGCGTAGCCTTCACCAGTCTGAACCCTTGGTGCATCATAGAAAGGCCAATGACTTGTGGGTCAGGAGAAGAAGATACATGCTATTTAGGGGTCATCAGTGGTGGTCCTGAGTACCTCTGCCTTGCTGGGTGACCTCGGGCAAGTCACCCAGTCTGAGTTTTGGTTTTCTCTGCCACAGTGTAGTCAGAAGCATACCTATTGCTGAGAAGAAAAAACATTGCCCGTGGCAGTGTGCTGCCTCCACGTTCCATATATATGGTCTGCTGACATTTCTCCCTGACTGTGCTTCCTGTTTGAAGAAATAACAAGGTAACTGCAGTAGGAACATTCTTGTACACCTGCCCTGCGTCAGGCCTGTGCTGGGTGCCTGATGGCCTGATTTCCTTTGGTCCTCTCACAAGCTTCATGAGGAAGGAGTTACCACCTCCAGTGAATCAGTGCAGAAACTGAGGCTCGGAGGAGCAAGGGCACACATTAAGAGTGTGGCCAGACTTTATGCATGTCCCATGTGCCTGACATTGTACTCTGCCTTTCGTGTGTATTTTAACCTTGTTATTATTACATCTCATTGGCTCTTGCTCATGATCTTAGGAGGTCTGCTGTTGTGAGGAGGTCTATGACAAGGAAGTAGCACTCTTATCATGCTTGTTCCAGTGATAAGACTTAAGAGAAATCAAATACTTGTCAAGTTCTTGGAGGAGGAAAAGTCTTCATTCATAATTAAACAGAGTCATAGGCATCATTATGAAATCTTGAGACACATTTAGTTGATTCCTAGGACAATGTTTATTTTCCTCTCAAATATTTTAGAACTCATTCTCCCTTTTTCATAGTTCATAGGTTCTTTAACAAAAATCAAGCTCTAAACTGATTTTCCAACTTCCTACTGGTCAATGTCCTCATTCTGTAGTGGAAAAAACAGAATCAGAGTCTATTCTGCTGGCCCAAAGCCACTCAGCCAGTGAGAGACCCAGGTCGGGCAGAACTGAAATTCAGTGTCCTGAGAGCTGTTCCCAGGGCATTTACTGAGGGCCTTCTGGGACTCAGCTTATTGTCTCCAGAATCCTGTTGGCCAGTCACATCCACTGTGAGGATGACGCCCTCATTATCTTGTCTTCAAATGAGGAAACCAATGCTTTGCACAGTGACAAGCTCAAGGTGGCATAGCCAGTAAGAGGCTCAATCCAAGCTCGACCTATGTCCAGTACCACACCTGGCTTCTGAGGCCAAAGATTGTGAGAAATAACGAAGGTACCACACCAGGGTCCACTGGGACCCCAGAAGGACAGGGATCTTTCATTGGCACCATGAGGAAACCCTCCCCCAGTCTTATTTACCTTACAGTTCACTCAGCGCTCCCCACCCCCAAGAAAAAGTCATTCTAATTTGTAAGTTGGTTGTTTTTCCTTCTGCTCAGAACAGCCGGCCCACCTTCTAGACCTGGGGGTGGAATGACGGAGCAGCTCATTACAAATTTGCACCCGCAGCAATTTGCATTCTATAATTAATGAACATTAAAATGCATAATTACAAACAGAAACAAATGGCTTGGTGATGATGAAAAATGGGACTGAGAAGCAGCACGAGTAGGCACAAAGACAGAGGAGGAGGCAGAGGGGGCAGCATGGGGCCTGCCTGTGTTGCAACTGGTGAGAATCGCCCAGGCACCCCTCCGCCCCCCAGAATTGCAAGGCCTTGAGACTCAGGGATCCAGGCCAGAGTCCAGCAGTGGGTCCTCCTGCAAGGTGGAACAGATTAGGGCTGGGAGGCCCCGGATCCAGGCTGACAGGAGTTAGCATCCAGCTCTTTCACCTACTTACTGTACAACCTCAGGGAAAAGAGCAGCTGTCTAGGGGATAGGTCTTTGTTAGACAGGACCCCCTTTTTCTCCTGTGCACCCCAGTCTCAGGGAACTTGCTTCCCAAGGCTCCTTTTGTGAGTGCTATGAAAAATGCTTAGAGATAGCTGAATTCACTAACTTCTATAATCTCTTTAAAGTAGCAAATCAAATCACTTCATCCCTCTGCTGACAGCCCTCTGAAGCCCTCCAGGTGCACTTAGAATAAACTGGAGGCTTTCCCAGGGCTGAAGTCATGGGTCAGCAGCTTTTTTTGTATAAAGGACTATATAGTAAATATTTTAGGCTCTGTGAGTCATATGTAGTCTTTTTTTGTCTCATGTTCTTCCATTTAAAAAAAATGTAAAAGTCATTCTTAGCTTTAGGGCAGTGCAAAAACAGCCTGCGGGGGAGCTGACATCTTTTCTCTACTCCTTGTGCTAAATAAGACTAAAAACCCTGGATGTTATGTATAAAACAAACATAAAACTGTGGAAGGTGGAGAAAAGGCAGGCTATCTAGGGGCATTGGAACCTAAGAAAAGATAAGGGATTCAATTCCCTGAGTTTTCTCTTTTGTTTTATATATCCCAGGTTTGGAGATGAAGGAAACAGTAGCTCAGAAATACCAATAAGCGCATGCAAAAAAAAAAAAAAAATTAAAACGTAAAAATAAAAAGGCATGCTTTCTCTAGCTCATGTACTAGAAAAAGACAGCTTAGAAAAATAGAAAATTATTAGACAATAATTGCTCTACTACAACTGAACACCACAGGAAAATATAAATATGGACCTAAACTCGCCCACACTGGCAAAAAGCAAATAGAGAATGAGAATTTTAATTTCTATCAAGAAGGAATGAAACGGAACAGAGGACAAGAGAAATAAGAAATGGAAGGAAAAAATGGAAAAAAGCTTTTGTAAATAGGAAGGGAGGAGGGGTGAGGGGAGGGGAATGGGAAAAAAAGAAGCAACAAGATATGTCAGATACAGGTACAAATGCCCTATGATCAATGTTATCACTATCTACATCTAAAATGTACCATTAAAATAAAATTAAATTTAAAAAAAAAGAAGGAATGAGCATCCCCATACCCTGCCCCACTTGCTGTCAGTGGAGAGCTTGGATTTCTTCCTCTTACCCACAGCAATGAAACACCTTCTCCTTCCCTGTTGGAGTGTTGCCAGCAGAGAACTAATTTGAAAGAATGTTCACCACTGACCAGTAGTAACAAGCCCAGATTTCAAGTTATATTACAAAGCAACAGTGATAAAAACAGCATGGTGCTGGCACAAAAACAGACATGAAGATTAATGGAACAGAATGGAAGATGCAGAAACAACCCCAGACGCATTCACCTTTTTTGATCTTTGACAGAGGGGCAGCAGAAAGATAGCTTATTTAACAAACAACGGCTGGGTAAACTGGCCATCCACCTGCAGAAGATTGAATCTAGACCCATATCTCTCACAGTGTACTAAACTAAAATCAAAATGGATCAAAGATCTAAATGTTAAAATGGAAACAGTACTGAAAGATAAAATAGATGGAAACTTCTGAAGACACAGGCATAGGCAAGGACATTCTGAACAGAATGCCAGCTGCACAAAAAATAACACCAAGAATCAACAAGTGGGATCACATCAAACTCAATAGCTTCTGCACAACAAAGAAAACAACCATCAGAGTGAAGAGACAACCTGAAGAAAGAGGGGAAAAAAAAAAAAAACTTGTCAACTATATCTTGAACAGAGGACTGATATCTAGACTATATAATGAATTCAAAAATTTGACCCTCCCCCAAAATAAAAGTCCAAACCACAAAATGGGCAGCTGAAATGAATAGACACTTCTCAGAAGTACAAATGACTAATAAATATATGAAAAATGTTCAACATCTTGGACCACCAGATACATGTAAATTAAAACAATCCTGAAATTCTATTTTACTCCAGAAAGAATGGGCATCATCCCAAAATCAAATAATAACAAATGCTGGCGTGGCTGCAGCAAAAAAGAAATTTTACATTGTCGGTGGGAATATAAGCTAATACAATGACTTTGGAAATCAGTACGGAGATTCATCAAAAAAGTAAAACTAGAAATTCCATTGGACCCAGCTGTTGTCTTTCAATAACTCAGTTATTCTCTTCCCCAAAGAGTTAAAGACACTGTATTATAGTGACACATGCCACAATCCATAATAGCTATATCTTGGAAGTGCCTTATATGTCCATCAATAGATGAACTGATAAAGACAATGTAGTATTTATATGTAATGGAGTACTACTCAGCCATAAATAATAAACTTGAGTCTTTTGGAGGAAATCAATGCATAATATTAACTGAAATGAATTAGACACTGAAACCTAAATATCACTTGGATTCTTTTGTATGAGTAACCCAAAATACAAATAAACAGCAACATAAAACGATAAATAATAGGAAACAGAGTGATAGATTTTTGCAAATGGGAAGGAGATCAAGAGATATAGGGAGAGGGAAGAATGAGAGGAGAAGGGAATGAAAAATGAATTAAGATGTGTTATATACTTGCACCAACCCCAGGAAGAATGTAATCATTATGTACTGCAAACATGTATTAATGTAAATTTAAAAATTGAAGAAAAATATAAAATCCAAAGCTAAAACAATAACATACTTTTGAAAATGTTTCCAGCAAAAATCACTTGTCATACCACGAACCAGGACAATGTCCAAAAGAGTGAAAAATATGAATAGTAGGTTTCAACACCAAAATGATAGATACTAAAATTATCTGACAAAGCTATTAAAACAGTCATTATTTATAAATGCTCTGCCAAGTAATTGTGAGCATTCTTAAAACAAATGAAGGGAAAAAAGGCTCAACCAAGAAATAAAAAGATAAACGCAAAGCAAATGGAAATCTGAAAACTGAAAAATATAGTAAATTAAACAAAAATTCAGTGTGTAGGCTCAATGTCAGAATGAACAAGGCAAATAAAATAATCAGTAAATTAAAGATAGAAGCAAAATTGCCCACCCTGACTAATGGAGAGAAAATAGACTGAAAAACATTAACATTTTCTCAATGGCCTGTGGGATTGTGGAAAAAAAAAAAAGATTTAACATTTGTGTCATCAGAGTCCCAAAAAAAGAGCAAAGATTGGTACTTAAAGAAACAATGACTGAAATTTTTCAAATTTGAGACACCTACATATTCAAAAAGCTAAGCAAACTCCCAATAGGATAAACACAAAAAATTCATGTCAAAACATCGTAGTCAAAGTCCTTTAGTTTTTCAAGAAAAAAAATCTCGAAAAATATTACATCTTATCTACAGAAAAAAACACAATTTAATGGCAGTGGGAATTCTCATGAGAAGCCATAGAGGCTGGAAAAAAAAGTGGCATATTTTTCGAGTGCCGAATAAAAAAGAATCCTATGTTCATGAAAATATCTTTTAGGAGTGAAGGAGGAAACAAGACATTCTCAGACAGAGAAAAATGGGAATAGTAAGTTCTCTAATCAGTAAGGAAATGAAAAAAGGAATCTTGGAATGTTGGGAAGGAAAAAAGAATACAGCAAAAATATGAATACTACAGACCTGCCTTTTCCTCTTGATTTTTCTACATCACATTTGATGAGTAAAGAAAAACATGATGCCCTGTCTGATGTGGTCTTAGATGTGTTTAAAGGAATAATGAAGAAAATTATATCCCACTGGAAAAGGGAACATAAGGGAAGGTCAGGTTACTACATAGCTCTTGATCTGGAAAAATGTTGACACGTGTAGACCACAGCAACTTACGAATATCTAGAGCAATCACTAAAAGCTATATAAAGAGATGAATGGAAAAATAATATAGATAAATCAAAATGGAATTCTAACAAATGTTCAAGTAACCCACAGAATGCAGGAAAAAGAAAGCCACGTAATGAAAAATGGAGACCAGAATACAGAACATATATAAAATGGCAGACATAAGCATTAAAATATCAATTATCATATTAAATAATCTCAGGCAGAAATTAAAAGAAATCAGCAGAGTGAAATTAAGAAAAGTGGACCCAGTTGTATATTCTGTACAAAAAAATTCACATACAATAATTTAGGCAGGTTGAACATAAATAGAAGAAGACACATAATGCAAATAAAATGAAATCAGGAGTAGCTGTATTAATATTAGGTGAAATAGGGCTGAGAACAAATTATCAGAGAGAAACATCAGATAACAACGCATCATGCACCAAGGAGACACAGCAATCATAAGTGTTTACACCTCAAATAACAAAGCAAAATTTTTAAAATGCATCTCATATAGAATACATTATCCAACCACACAGGACCAAACTAGAGATGAAATAATGAGAGAGTGCCTTGTATCAGCTCAGCTACTATAACAAAATATCATAGACTGGACAGCTTAAACAAAAGATACTTCTCAGAGTTCTGGAAGCTAGAATTCTGAGATCAGTATCTGGCTGATTCAGTATTTTGGTAAGGGCTCTCTCCCCAGTTTTCTTTCCTCCTGTGTCTTCATTTGTTAGAGTTGGAGGGAGCCAAGTCTCTCTTCCTTCTCTTAAAATGGTAATAATTCCACCCATAAGGGATTCACCTCCACGATCCCATCACCTCCCAGAAGTTCCAGGTGAGAATAGTATTACATTGAGAACTAGGATTTCAACATGATTTATGAATGGAAACAAAACTTCAGTCCATATCAGGGACACAAAGGCTGCTAAGTACTTGGAAATTAAACATCAAACTTCTAAGTAACACAGGGGTCAAAGAGGAAGGCTCAAGGGAAATAAACACTACACTAAGCTGAATGAAATAAAAATAAAATATTCCAAAATGCATGGGCTACAGCTAAAGCAGTGATTCATCCTTTTCTGGTAGTTTTTCTGTGACTTTATATCCAATGTGAAGGAAATGTATAGACTTAAATCTGTCCATAATAAGGAGGAAGTTTAAAATCAGTAATTCAAGCTCCTGCCTCAGGAACCTAGGGAAAGGACAGCAAAATAAACCCAAAGAAATAGAAGGAAGGAAATCAGTATAATTGAAAATTAAAAAAAAAATTAATCAGCATCAATCAAACAAAAAACTGATTCTTTGAAAATGTCAATAAAACTGAAAGAACAGTTAAACAAGACTAATGAATAAAAATGATAGAAGATGCAAGTTACCAATATCAGGGAATCAAACAGGTAATATCATCATGGAACCAGAAAAGATCAAGAAGATAATAAGGGAATATTGCAAATAAATTCACACACATATATTTGACAACTTTGGTTAAACAATCATTTCCTTAAAGAAATATAAAAAAAAAAAACTTACCAGTTGAAATAATTTAAATAGCCCCATAATTACTACTGAATTTGTAATTTTGAAAACCCCTACCCCCAAATGTGGAAACCTCAATACTTTCACTGGAAACAGACGACAAATGTTTAGAAAATAATTAATACCAATTCTAAAAAAAGAACAAAAACCAAAAAACTCTTTCCCAAAAATTGAAGAAGGGAGAATATTTCCAAATTCATTTTTGGGCAATAGTATTACTTGATACTGAAATCAAAGTGCAAAAATAGAAAATTACAGAGTAATACCAAAAACTCTCATGTACATAATTGTGACTCTTTAAAAACATATTACTGAATAGAATTTAATAAAACATTTAAAAATTATATTATAGCTAAGCAGAGTTTATTTCAAGTGTGCAGGATTGGATCAGTGTTTGAAAATTTGTCAATACATTTAAAGACAAAAGAAGAGAAAAATCATATGGCCATATTGGTTGAAATAGGAAAAATGTTTAACAAAATTTAACACTCAAAATTATAAAAAACTATTATAAAAATAGTAATAAAGAAGAACTTATTTAAACTGATAAAGAACATCAATTTTAAAATCTACAAATACGTATTTATGATGAAAGACTGAACAGTTTCTCTTAAAGACCAGGAACAATCACCATTATTCAACATAATGCTGGATAGTCTAACTAATGCAATAGGGCAAGAAAAGAAAATAGAAAGCAAGAAATAAAACTACTTCTATGTTGGTAGGTTTTTAATTATCTCTTCAATTTCAATGGCTGATATTGGGTTATTTAGAATATTTATCTCTTTGATTCAGTTTTGGTAGTTCATATGTTTCTAAGAATCTGTCCATTTCTTCAGTGCTTTCCATCTTGTTTGAGTAGAGGTTCTTGAAGTAGGTGCTGATGACCTTTTGGATTTCCTTAGGGTCAGTTGTGACTTCGCCCTTTTCATTTTTTATTGCATGGATTTGAGTCTTTTCTTTCCTTTTTTTGATAAGGTTGGCTAGGGGTTTGTCTATTTTATTTATTCTTTCAAAGAACCAACTCTTTGATTCATTGATTTTTTTATATTGTTTTCTTAGTCTCAATTGCATTAATTTCAGCTCTGATCTTAACAGTCTTGTATGAGCTTTGGGTTTGATTTGTTCTTCTTTTTCTAGACGTTTGAGGTTCAACATTAAATTGTTTATTTGAGCTCTCTCTGTCTTCCTGATGTGGGAGTTCAATGCAATGAATTTCCCTCCTAGTACTGCTTTCATTGTATCCCATAGGTTCATACATGTTCTTGTTAAAAAATAAAAAATAAAAAAATTTAAAAAAAAACACTACTTCTATTTAAAGATCTCAGCACTCTAAGAGGCTGAGGTGGAAAGATCTCAAGTTCAACCTCAGCCTGGACAACTTAATGACTTAGCAAGACCCGATATTAAAATTTTAAAAATTTCAAGGCTGGCTGTGTAGCTCAATGTGAAGACCCTAGGTTCAACTCCCAGTACTGAATATATTTATTTTATACCAGCAATGAACACACAAGCAGTGAAATAAAGAATACGATAGCATTTGCAATTCCTAAAACGTAATGAGATACTTAAATGGAAATCTAGCTAAACATCTAGGAGACATATATGCTGAAAACTATTAAATGCTGATGAAAGAAATCAAATAAAATTTAAATAAATGGAAAGAATTGGAAGACACACATAATAAAGATGCCCACACTCCCCAAAATGAAAAAAGACTTTAAAATAATTACTATCCAAACCTCAACATGAGTGTTATAGACATAGATAATATTTTTCTTGTTTGTTTAGAAAGATCAAGGAACTAAAATAGCAAAAACTACTTTTGCAAAAAGAACAAAGTGAAATAAGTCTGTCTATCCTATTTCTAAGCTACAGTTAGGCTTCCTTCACCCTATTCTATCAAACTTTTGTCACATCATACCTTTTTCTTTTTTCATGGCACTGTTTGACTCTAAGATATAATTGTTCTCTTTATATTCTTCTTAAGCGTTTGTCTGTTCTCTATACTTAGAGTCTTTGAGAGCCGGGTCTTGGCTGTGATTTTTACTACTACATTTCTACCACCCAAAACATTTACTCTGCAAAGAGTACATGTTCAATAAATATTTCTCAGGTGATCCAATGAAGGCCTTAAACAGATGGGAAAGAAAAAAAATCAGCTAACAGTTTCAGGTAGGTTTTCTCTTGGAAAGTTGGGTTCATTTATTTATCATTTATAAATTTATCCATCGATTTTTCCTGCATTTATTGAGTATCTATTATGTGTCAGGCCTAAAGCTAAACACAGAAGACTGTGTATGTTTTTCTCATATAGCTTCCAGAAATGTCTTCAGGAAGCATTAGAATTCCCATTTTACAGATGAGAACCCTGAGGCTCTCTTAGATTAAAAACTCCTTCCTAGATAGTATCAGAAAGACTACACTAGAATCTGCTTGTGACTTTGGTCTTCATATTCTTGGCTCTGAACTGTTTTCCTGTTTAAAGAAAGGAAACTGAGGCCCAGATGGATTGGCAAACTTGTCCATTGTCCCACAGCGGGTGAGTGGTGGTGCCTAAGCAATGGTTCTGATCTTTCTCTTTCCTGTACTCCCAACGTCCCCTTCTGTTCTAGTCACATTTCCTCTTCTGGGAAGGTCTGTGTGACTAAAATTTCCCCATTCCAGTATTCTCCAGTCACATATGCAGAGTTTTCCTGCCTGCATAAATTAAACCACAGTTCTTGATATTTGTTCTAGAACTCGTTCTATGTCTGACAGATGCATCTATTTATTCTGTTTTAAGCTAGATTCTAAGCTGCTTAGAAATACTCATAATGGCAGCAACCATTTGCTGATCATTATGTTAAGTACTCGATACGTTTGATTCATAGTATTGGTTATTTATTGCCATGTAACAAATTATTGAAAAATCAAATGGCTAAAAACAAAAACAAAAAAGATTGTCTCATGCAATTTTCGAGGGTCAGAAAATCGAGAGTGGCTTAGCTACATGCTTCTGGTAAGGTCACAGTCATGATATGGTTGGGGTCTGCAGCCATCTGAATGGGCTGGACTAGGAGCTAACTCACTCCCACATTCATGCTCATGTGCAGGTTGCCCGCAGGCCCTAGTTTCAGGCTGTTGCCCAGAGACCTGTTTCCTACCTGTGTATTTTTATAGGGCTACTGCAAGCACACAGGCTGGGTGTCACTTGAGTGAGTTAAAGGAGTCAGAGGAAGGAAGCAAAAGGGGAGGATACTGATTCATTGTTTCATAACCTAATCTTGGAAGCTACATCCCATCTCTCTGCCGTATGCTTATTGGTCACATTGACCAGCCCTGCTGCAGCGAGAGAGGAGAGAACACAAGAGTGTTGACCCAGGAGGCGGGAGTCCTTGGGAAACTCTCCACCTGGCTACAACACTATTTATCCCCACACAGTAGTCATTTGCACACAAGAGTTTAAATCACTGACTGAAGGTTACACAGCTTATAAAAGGCAGTTTGGATTCAGATCCACAGTTAATAGGTAGACACACTAAACATCTTACCTGGCAGCCTGTAATTACATTTAATAGATAGCAAGCACCTACTGCGTGCCTAACATGATTCTAAGTGTGGATATGGCTGAGGACAAACCACACGTGGCTTATAGTATTATAAATTTTATATTTTGGTGGAGAAGACAGATGATAAGCAATGAAAAAATTGAAGCAGTACACACATAATACCAAATGGCGGCAATGCTAGATCTCATCGCCCCCTAGCACAAGGGGTTGAAGTCAATGATGAATGGCCCCAAGCATCCTACAGGGGTAACTGATAAAGCCAGTTCACTTACCCAGAATGTCTCTCCTGTGTTCATGGATCAAACTGAGGTAGAATTCTAGCTCTACTTTTAATTCGCTGTGTGATATCCGCCAAAGCCCTCCACCTTTCTGAGCCTCGGTTTCTCGACTATAAATCATCTTGGGGAATGTACCAATACATGTTCTTGGTAAAAAATAATAAAAAAATTAAAAAAAAAAAATCATCTTGGGGAAAGAGACTAAAGGATCTGCAAGTTTCTCTTCATCAGTAAAATGCTTTAATCTAAAGGGCAGTGAGTGGAGTGGGCAGAGCTGCAGTCTGAGATTAGGGGCATCTGGCTCTTTGTCCTCCGTCCCTGTGCTGAGAGAGCTGGTAGGGTGAGGGGTCGCTCCTACTTTATGACCTCATTTCGAAAGCAAGGAGTTGGATCAGCCCTGAAACCTGCTATCTCTGGCTGCTACAGCAAATTCCCACAGATTGGGTAGCTGAAGACAAAGGAAATTTATTCTCTCACAGTTCGAGAGGCCAGAAGTTCTAATTCAAAGTGTTGGCTGCCCTGCTCCCTCTGGAGGCCCAGGAGGAAAATCTGTGCCTTACCTCTGCCAGCTCTTGGTGACTGCAGCAGTTGTGGTTTGTGCCACAGCACACCAATCTCTGGTACACCTGCTCATTTCCTTTTTCTCTAGGTCTGTAATTTCCTTCTGCCTCTGCTATAAGGATGTCTATGATGACATTTAAGCCAACCTGGAGAATCCAAGATATTCTTCTCTGAAGTTTTAGGTTAAACATATATGCAAAACTTTTACCCCAGATGGTAACATTCACAAATTCCAGGTTACAGGGCTCACACTTCTCCATGTGTGCACTGTAAGGACTAAATAAGTATGAACAGGTGATGTGGATGCTTGGGTGATATCTGGATTACAGTGAGCACTCACTTGAAGTTCCTCAATGAACCTCGGCAGACAAACAGAACCCAGCCCTGAGCACTGGCAAACGCTTCCAAATGCCCCTGCGCCCAGGTGCCCTTCTGTCTGACAGTGACTGTTTAGAGACAAGCAGGGGCCGCCCATGAGCTTGTATTAATATGTACAGCTCCTCACTCACATGGAAAATTGATTTTTCTTTTTAAGCACAAAATGTAGCAGTTTTATAACCTTTCCACAGCTTGACAAAGGCCATTTATAACCTACTTTCTCCATCACCCTGCCTGGTGCCAGTCTCAAATGTCTCCAAGAACTCTCTCCTGCATTTGTAATTACAAATTCTTCTTAGGCAAAATTTAATTTCCAGGAGGGCTGACCTCTTTTTTTTGTTGTGGTGGCTTTTGGAAATTAATTTTTCTGGTGTGTGTGTGTGCTTTGTTATTGATGTCATTTAGGAGAGTGGCTTGGGGAGAGGGTGTGGGGAGCTGCCTGGAAGGTGGCACCACAGAAGAGCATTTTAATCAGCCCCGTCCAGTGATGGACGAGGAGGGCTGGGCTCTGTGTGTTAATCTTTGTGGATGGCCACTGCAGGCAAGATAACTGGTGTTAAAACCTGGTACCTCGTTTTCTGTTTTAAGGCAGAAGGGTTCCAACGGCACCTCCATCAGTGGAGCGGAGGAGATGAGCCCAGACTTATCAAATGAAGGAAAACTCAATGCGTAGCCAGATGTCCCACGGTATAAGATGCACAGAGCACTTAGGCACCAGGCACACTGAGTAGAGCATTTTGGCTGCGGTTAGCAAAGGTGGGAATCTCTGGGATTTGCTCAGGGACCAGAGTAAGCTTGTGAGAAAGAAGGAGTCCCAATAGGAACATGAAAACATCTTTCACATCCTCTGCTCACAAGGTACACTTGGTGAGCAAAGGATGTGAAATCATCTATGGAAGACCCTGATTATCAGCTTAAGGAACGTTGAAGCTCTTGAAAATTCATTTATTACTCAAGCTAGGGTTGCTATCTAGCAACATCACTTCAGTGCCCATTTGAAAGGATGGTTTAGAGGAGGTGAACTGGAGGCCAGTAGGCAGGTTGGAAGATGTTTTCATGTTCCTATTGGGACTCTCATTAGGGCTCGAGGGACAAGGATGAAGACGAGATCAGTTCAACACAGAAAGGAAGATAATTCATATTTTATAAGTGCTGCACTATGTGGCAAATCCTGAAGTGAGGTGTGTAAACTTATGGTCCAATTTAAGCTTCATGACAAGTCTACAGGTGTTAGTGTTGTGCTCATTTAATAGATGAGGATATTGAAACTCAGAGAAATGATAATTTGCTCAGGTTCACACAGTGAGGAGAAGAGCTGGAATTGAAGCTCATACTGTTAGGGATTCTTTTAAAAAAGGTATCTGATTGCCTCCTTAAGTGAACTTCACAGCAGCAGGTCCTACCAGACAATAACTATATAAACAATCATGAAGATGATCCCAGCAATGTCAATGTTGATAGCTACTAATATTTGCTGTGCGTGGTTGCCATGTGAGCCAGCATTCTAAGTCCTTTGCCAACACTATCTCCCCACCTTATTCCCACAACTCTTTGAAGCATGTAGTCACAGAAGTCGTGTTTCACAGGTAGGCACCCCAAAGTCCAAAGAGGTAAAAGGACTTGTCGAAGACTATCAATCGGCCAAATGAGAGTCTGCGCCCTTCTCTGTTGCTACCATTGCAGAAGGTGGGAGAGGACAGTGTAATAGGCCTGCTGCCTCCTCTGCTGTAACCACCCCGTTGCTCTCTCTCCTCTAACCACCCCATCGCTCTCTCTTCTCTCTGAACAGTGCCCGGAAGAGCTGAGGCCCATGAAGGATGGCTCTGGCTGCTACGACCACTCCAAAGGCATCGACTGCTCCGATGGCTTTAACGGTGGCTGTGAGCAGCTATGCTTGCAGCAGACACTGCCTCTGCCCTACGATGCCAGCTCCAGCACCATCTTCATGTTCTGCGGGTGAGTGTCTCTACTCAAGGCTCTGGGGCCCGCCCAGCTGCAGGGGATGGTAGTTCAGAGCTAGCCCAGAAGGCAGGAGGCAAGAGTGTCACCTGTTGGATATTGGAAAGAAGAATAGATGAAGAATAAAATGCTGAATTCAAGCCATCAGCAGAGCCCCTGTCCAGGCTGCATCCTAGGTGCTGAACCCTTCTCCATTTGAGATCTTCCGCCCCCTTCTACGTCTCCTCCTGTGGCCCTGGTCAGTGCGGTTTGGAGACAGAAGCTGAGATTTTAAGTGTCCACAAAGAAACCAGCAGATGTGTTGCATAGGTGATTTGCCGATGCTTAGCCCAGGCTTTGAGCTAGATTCTGCAGGAAATCAGCAGTGTGGGTTCAATGGTTAGAATCTCTGTGCCTTAGTGCCCCTAAAGTTAAAGCAAGTAATTGGGGAGCAGAGGTATGAAGAAAATAATACAGGTGAAACTTGTCGTACAGTTTCTGGCTCATGAAGACCTCAACCCGAGGTGCTTGTTGCTCTCACTTGTTTTGTGGTACTAGGGATGGAACATGCCAGCCAGGGGCTCCACCACTGAGCTACCTCTGTAGCCCCTTAAACTGAATTTCAAAATTAGCATAAGAATGAAAGAGGGGAATGACTTGCTGAGTGCCTGGAACCAGTCATTTCCTCTTTCCCGGCCACAGTTTGGCCATCTAGAAGAAGAGATTTTCGTGCAACCATAGCTAAGATTTCTTCCAACTCACCTGTTTTCCACGGCATAGCAGGAGTTACCTCTTGGTGGTACAGCACCGAGCAGAGCATGTGGTCCTCAGTAACCACTCAAGAAAACAGCAGCATTTTTCTTCTCCTTTTCATCCCCTCTCTGATTATGTCTTTGCATTGGAAAATTTGCTCATCTTTTGACGATATTCTGAGACTCAGAAAAACAGTCCCATGCTCCTGTCAGAAGTATGCTCAGTTCTCTCATTATCACAGCAGAAAAGCAGAATAAGAGATTTGGCAACCTTTGCAGTCTTATGTGTCACAACAAAAGGAGGTGGGCTCATGCCTAGGTTTAATCCCGATTTACCAAGAAATTAATTCAACTTGCATGGTTCGAGTGTACAGAGATCAGTACTTATTTCAGGGTCTCTTTTCTGCCCCAGTTCCTCAAGGGGCTGCAGGTGCCTTCAAGCAGGTGTTGGAGCGGCTCGCTGGAGGCTCCAGATATGTATCAGTAAAATAAATAAGAAATAAATTAGCGTATGCAGACCTGAATTTATGACGCCTCTGCTCAGCTTAAGTGACTGCAGGGCAGTGTTGAGTAAATTATGCATGGACTTCGATCTGCAGGCTTGCATACAGAATCAGCTGGCTTCTTAGCATTGTTATTTTCCTCTCTGTGTGTCAGGGAGGGGTGGGTGTTCTTCAGTGAAAAATAACAACAGTAAGAGCAGCAGCCACAGCAATAATAGATTCTGACATCAGGAGTGATCACCACCTTCCATTCAGAGCACACTACAGGGAGCCTTGGATCCAACAGACATAGACTCTAACCCCAGCCCCACTTCTCTCTCTTAGGCACCAACCAGGTAAGCCTCTGGGGACCCTTGACCTTGTATTTCCTCATTTGTAGTATTTTAATAATGCCTACTGCAGTATAATGAGGGCTGTGAAGAGTACAAAGTACTCTTTTACATTTGTTACTCCATTAGGGTTAAGCAACATACTCAAGGTCATAAGACAAGTAAGGTAGCTCTTTGCCTCCATGCTCTGTGAACTTGAGCAGGTTATTTAACATCTCTACCTCAGTTTCATCATCCGTAAAAGAGGCATACTAATATTCTCTGCCTATGGAATTGTTATGAGGGTCAAACACATACACTAAAATTTGCATTAACATTTAAAGTCCTTTGAAATGATGACCCACCCAGAGCTAGAACTGTATCTGAGTAGTAGTTAAAGATGTGTCACCCTAATGATGGCTGTCCACCACTTGCTCGGTGACCTGATACCCTTACGGTGTGCTTTCTGGATCTGTGACTGTAGGACTGACATTCTCGCCATGAATGGTGTGTGAAAGTGTTAAATAAGATAGCGCACGGTATGTTGGTATGTCGGTATGTCATGAGCTGTTAAAGCCCATCCAATGCAGACAGAAAGGACGAAAGGGAAAATAAAACCAAGGTCTCCAAAAACCAACTGCACTTTCAACACACGTTGGAAATCGGCCATTAAGGATGCAAATGAGGAGTTACCCACACTTGTTAGAAGCACTCTAAACCGTGAAGGCTATTAGCAGGTGCTTGTGAGAGTGCGGTTGAGAGAGAAGTGGGACGCTATTGAATTAAGCAGGGAAAACAAAAACCCTCGCTCAGGGAGACAATCCCAACTTGCTCAAAGCTCTGTGCCCTTTCTTAAAAGTTTCCTGGGTGGGAGCAGATCTAAGAAATCTGTTTGCTACCAGGTTAGTAACGGCAGCTAACAATTCATGTGTCTGGACTATCCCAAGTATACCATGTATGTGAGCTGTAATTCTCAGAACAACCCTGCCCCAGAGGTGCTGTTGTGATTTCCATTTTATTGTTAAGTGAACCAAGTACAGAGGGGCTCAGTGATCTGCTCAGGGCCGCATAGCTGGTAAGTGGGGTGGGGAGCACGTCAGGATTCAAACCCAGCCCGTGTGCTCAGTCCCAGTCTGGACAGATCTAATATGTGTTGCTGCCCTGAGGTCTATCTAGTCATGTCATCTCGGGCAAGTCACTCAATTTCTCTGAGCCTCTGTTCTTCCATGCAGAGTTAGAAGTGACTGTAGCACCATTATGAGGATTCAGTGAAATTAGACGTGCTCAGCGGCTGTCATAATTAAGCTTCTAGTAAAGCGTACTGATAACTGTCTGATGGTTACAGAACTATCTCATTTAAATATTGAATTATAAAACGACATTTTGCCCACAACTCTAACTCCAACACCTAGAACAATGCCTGACATATAGTAGATGCCACCTTTGTAATTATTAAATTGCTATTATTAACATGGTGTCTTAGTTACCTTCTGGTCCCTGGGACACAATATCAAACACCCACAACTTAAGGAAAGGTTTATTTTAGTTCACAGTTTGTAGCAGTTTCAGTCTGTGATCAGCTGGCTTCAACACAGGGCAGCATGGCAGAGGGGCAGGACAGAACAGAAACAGCCCCTGGCATGTTAGCAGGAAGAAAGAGAGTAATCCAAGAGGAAGGATAGGCCTTCCAGGCCACACCCCCAGTGGCCGACATCGTCCTTTACCTCTCAGCATCACATTTAGCTATAAACCCACCAGTAGACGAATCCACTCATGATTATAACACCTCCACAATCCAAACACCTCTCAAAAGCCCCACTGATGAGCGCACGAGTCTTTGGGGAACATCTAGATATAAACCCCAACACATGGCTAAGAAAGTTGTTCCCAGTCTGACCTTTCCAGCCGTGTTTCCAGCTACATTCTTCTGCCTGTATTAGGCCCCTTGGCTTTAACTTCTGGAGTTTTGTCATGCCTGTTTCCCTTGTCTCCCGTCTTCTCTTCCATGGTACCTCCACTCTCCTCCATTTGCCCTGGTCCTTTAGCTTGGGGATCTCTGATTCATCCTGCAGTATTGGTACAGGCATCACCCTCTTCAGCGGTTCTTCTCTGAGTCCCATGGAGGTCAGCAGTAAGATGTGCAGTTAACCTGCAACTGTCTAAAAATGTCCATCTCTTCAAATGGAAACTATTTAGTGGCTTAGAATTCATCAAGCGGGGTTAGGGCAGGTGTAGAAAAGATTGTTTTCCCTTGTCTCGTTTTTGTTTCTACCCACCGGGCCCCCTTATAGGAGACAGGAATACTTAAATTTTTCCTCACGTTCTAATTTATTCCATGAAATCTTGATGCCTTTTGCAGACGAACTCTGGCTAGTTGCCCTGCCTGTCAAATCCTTGTAAAGCTAACTACCCCCCCAAATTGGGTAAAGTGTTCTGTTTCTGAAGTCACACAGCCTACTCTGTGACTGTGTGTTTCTCCCTGTCCTACTCCGTCGCTCAGTTAAATGGTTTAGATTTTTAAAAAGGCCCCCACAGCCTCGTGTGTTTGAGTGGTAACTGAATTATGGGGGCACAATCCTGAATGTGCTAATGGGCTGTCAGGAGTGGGGCCTGGTAGGAGGCAGGTTACTGGGGCATGCTTGCCGGTTCACCTATGCCTCCCGTCCTGTTAGAGCCAGCGTGGATTGAAACTATGAATCAAAAAAAAAAGAGAAGGGAAAAATTTCTCCCTGAAGTTGCAGGTATCAGGTATTGTGTTCCAGTGACTGGAAGGTGACTAAGACACTTTCCTACTTTCCTGTCTTGTCCTGTCACGTGTGAGGTTCTCAGGAGCAGAGGCTGTGTTTTGGTCATTTGTGTGTGTGGGGGAGTAACTGTGTGTGTGGGAGTGTGTGTGTGGGGGGGTGGCATTGCCATTTGGTACTGCTTGACCCAAGGACTACTTCAAAACCACTTCAGTGAAATTAAAGAATTCATCCACCTAAGGTTTGTTGTACCTGCTCTGTGCCCAGTTTCTTTTTATGAGATGCTAAGAATGCAGTGAAGTATTGAGTACATGTCCTTGCCCACGAAGAGCCAAGAGGCTACTAGGAGCAAGTGAGTGAGCCTCACTCAGCCCTGATTGGGGTTGACAGACTACAAGCATCAGTGTAGGAGGCAGAAGCAAACTGATGCAAGAGAGGTCGAGCAGGTCGCTGGATACTGAGCTGAAGTACTTAGAAGGAATCTTACAGGGGAGGAAGCATTGCCTCCTAGGAAGACCCGGGCAAGTTACCTAGCAACCGAGTTGGTCTGCTTCATTTGTGTGGGCGTATTTACGATGTCTATGGCGCACATTTCCAAGAGAACTTAATTTTATCCACATAAATCCAGCATATATTTTAAAATCTGTTAATAGGAAGATAGGAATGATCAGAGCCATTTTAAGGAGCAAAAGGGAGAGGGAGAAAATTGTTTCAGGAGCCTGAAATGAGAAAGTCACTCAACAGGAGGTAAATTTAGCGTTGCACTTCTTGGCAACCATGATAAATAGGAAAAAATATAAAACAAACAAAATACAGTGGGTTATACATTGTCCTTGCCTGGGGAAAGAAAGTTGTGGTTTTCTGTTTTGTTTTTAGGGGCTTTACACCTTTTCCTGACATTTTTGAAGTTTTAATATTTCTCAGGTCATTTAGAGGAAAAAACTGAGGCCCAAAGGCATCTCACAGCCAGTTAGGAGGTAAAGTTGAAAAGGAGCCTGAGCAATCCCAAGTATCTCTCAGTTCCAGCCTCAGTGAAAATGTATTTTAAAATCTGGGCTCAAATAACATGTTCTGCCTCCAGGCCCTTAGTAGCATATCTGTCTGGTGTTCCTTTTGAGTGATTTTGGGAGGGACAGGAGATGGCTACAGCTGGTTAATATCCACAGTTAGCTGGAAGTCCCTTACTTCCACTGTCAAAGCTGAAGTCTGATCTGGTTTTGGACAAGACTAAACTAGAAAATTGAGACAACAGTTTTGGTTTTGACTATTAGTGACTAGATGCAGACTGGTGGTAGTTCCCACTCTCAGGCTATGGCCTATGCTCCCTTCCTTCTGATTTATGGTAGAATGATGTCCTTTTGACCTCTGCTAGTTAACAATAAATACTCACATGCCAATTTTTTTCCTTCACTGATAAGGCTTGAGCCCAAGGCCTCTCGTGTGCCAGACAAGCACTCTGCCACTGGGCTGTGTCCTAGTCTCCACATGACAAGTTCTTATGAAACAGTGCAGCCCTTTACACCCTGCTGTTTAAAGACTTGCAAAAGCTCAGCTGTAAGAAATAGAGAATTGAGGGAAACCCATAAAGTCCATCCATTGGATTGTAAAATGCTGATTATTTTGCACATTAACATCTCTAAAATTCAAAGACTCTTACTGTTGAGGATTTGACAGATTTGAATTGGTAAACTCCGCCCCCCTTTTTTTCTTAGTTTTAAGTTATATGTTAGTGTTTCTTACAGTAGCTGAAATCTTAGCGTAGATAAACTGTGCTGTATAATTCAGCCTGGTGGAGTCTGGATTCCTTACCTTTCTTTTTCTCTCCTCTACTTTGTTAATGAATACATTACCTTCAAAAGAGATTTTCTAGAAACTCTTAATTTTCCCTTGAGTGAAACCTGCAAAACAAAACCATTCTGAAGATAATCTTACTGATTTTCATTTTGTCTGATGTTGGAACTGAGGCTCTTCCTGAGAAGGATTCCCACAACATTAAAACAGTTGAAGTCCTTGGTTGCTGGCCCAGGCCTTATCGACCCCAGGGTGGGAATTCTCACAGTGTCAGGGTCCACCGAAGAGGAGTGTGCTTCTCCATTCCCCTGGTAATAGGATAGCTAGGTTCATTCTCACATTGTTTTGAGGTCTACCTGGTGTGGAGTTCCTTGCAGTATTCTTTCCTGTAACTTTTCTCTATTCTTATTTTTTTAGGGTTTGATTCTCTTCTTTTGAAAAAAAAAAATTTCTAGTATACTCTTACATTGTGGATCTTAAACATCCCCCAAAACCTGTATGTTGAAGACTGGGTCCCCAGTCTAGCTGTGTTCAGAGGTGGGGTCTTTATAAGATGTTTGGATTATGAGATCTCATGAATGGGTTGATCCTTTTCTGGATTTATAAATTAATGATTTGAGGGGTAAGAGGCTTTGTTATAGAAGTGAGCTCTCTCTTTGCTTCCCGCCTGCCATGAAATGACTGCTTTGCTCTGCTGAGCATTCCCTGCTATGAAATTCTGTCTTACCACAGGCCCAAACCAATAAAGCCAAGCGACCATGGACTGAAACCTGTGAAACCATGAGCCCGAAAAGTGTTCCCACTTTTAAATTGTATGTCGTAGGTATTTTGTCACAAGGCAAGAAATCTAACACATATATGTATTTCAAAAATAATGGTTCCATAGATCATTGAGGAATGAATGAGTAAGCAAGTAAATAGATGAATACGTTTTTTAAAAAACCTCTAAGAATTTGGACACAATGCCATTTTTTTGAGAGGTCTTAGTCTCCTCTTCTGAGAAACAGGCAGATTAGAGAAAGTGATTTATGTTGAAGTAGAAAGAGCACTAGATTTGGAGTAAGAAGACTCAAGTAAAGGTTCTGGCTTTTCCAAAGTGTTTGTGAATGCCAAGACTCAGGGTCCTCACTGGCAGTGTTGCTTGAAAGTACCTTTCTCATAATATCACTATGGGAATTAAATAAAACATGCTCTTGGCTAAATACATACAGGGCTCTGTGGTACAATCTCTAGCATCCCATCTACTTCTGATATTCCCTATAATGTGATGCATGTGTTAAGGGTAACACATTTGTTGCCTTCAGCTAAAATGCCCAGTTTATGTCTTCGTACTTATTTTAATGTTTTGCATTTTGGCATATATATAAAAATACAATTTCATACAGATTTTGGCTGGTTTCCTGTGAGCCTACGCTCTTTAGATTTCTGTAAGAAAATCTCCCAGACGACAGAATGTTCTAAAGGAGCTGTATAATTATGTGTCATCATACGAAAAATAAAATTAAAAAAGAAACTAACAATTAAACAGACCTTTACATAAATTTTCCTATGCCCTGAGGTGGCTTGGGGGAGAGAATTGCTCACGTTTCAAAACTCAGAGGATCATTTGCCTTTATAAGTCTCTGTTTTTTGTCCCTACATCTCTAAGGGTCTTACTGAGCATGCCCCAAGCCTTTTATATCTCCCTCCTTATTCTACTAAAATATAATGTTTTCCACCCAGAGGCAAAAGAACATCACCATGTATCTACTGTTGCAATGTGGTTAAAGTCATACACACACACACACACACACACACACACACACACACACACACTCTCTCTCTCTCTCATATTATGTGCACCTTGAAATATGAACTCCTAGATTTAATTACTGGTGCTAATGTTGACTTGTCACTTCTCTAAATCTCAGTTTTTCTCATCTCACAGCAATGCCATCCTGTGAAGGTTATGGATATCCTTTTGCTTCTGTAATACATCATGACAGACTTAGTGACTTTAAATAATATACACTTATTATCCTACTGTTCTACAGGTTAGAGTTCCAGGACTCTAGGTACCAGCAGTGCTGCATTGCTTCTGGAGTCTCTAAGGGAGAATCTGTTTGCAGCTGCTAGAGACGTTTTCTTTCCTTGATTCCTCTGCATCATTGTGATTACATTAGGTACACCTAGATAATCTAGGATTATATTGCCATCTCAAATGATTTATTTAATCACATCTGCAGAGACCTTCTTGCCACGTAAGCTAGTATGTTCACAGATGTGTCAGTCTGCTTTCCATTACTGTAACAAAATGTCTGTGATAAACTTATAAGGAGCAAACATTTATTTGAGCTCACAGTTTTAGAGGTCTCAGTCCATGGTCTCTTGCCCCTGTTTCTTTGGGCCTATAACGTCACAGTAGTTTCTGGTGGGAATGCATAATGGAGAAACCTGCTCACCTCATGGCAGCTGGGAAACAAAAGAGAGGGATGAAAAGGTGCCAGGGTTTCAATAGCCCCTTAAAGTTCTCCAATGACCTAACTTCCTTCCACTCTTACCCATGTATCAATAGCACCATGAGCTGATGACCAAGCCTTAACTCATTCACGATGGGGCCATTACTTGCTGCTGGGTGGCTTGAACCACCAGTGCTACATGCATGACTGTCCCATCAAGTCACTTTTAATATATTTTATTAGTAAAAAGACTGATAAAATGATTAGATCTATTTGTACCACCAGCGGAACAATGTGCTCGATGAGACAGTCATGCATGTACCACTGGTGAATGTGTTAAACACATAGATCACAAGGGAACTTTTATCCAAATTACATTAATGGATTTTGAGGATTACATGTAGACATTTGGGGGATACATTAGTCTATCTATTATAGATTATAGGGAGCAAATAAAGTCATATATACAAAAAATTTTCACTCAAATGTGAGATCTTCAATGCAAGACTGAACTTGGCATGCATGTGTACATGTACATATATATGAATATATTATGATGCATTATAACTTATAATATATGGTGAATATATTATGATGCATTTAATATATATATAATAACTATATGTATAAATATAAACTATGTGTATAATATTTTCTAATGAATGACACAAAAACTTTCCTAATCATGTACTTTAAGGGGGAAAAAAAAAGTGTCAAAGAATGCAAATCCTTAAGAAATCTGGGTCTCTAGAGAAGCCTGCAACTATGATATGAGAATCCCTGAGAAGTATAAGTAAACAAAATGACAATATTCATAATCAAAATTATAAGAAGAACAATAGATGGTGCATTACTTGTGTACTATGTGAGAAATACAGTTTCACCCTTAACCTAAATTATCTCTGATTCTCATATCAGCTCTATAATAAGGGTTGTAGTTTTCCTCATTCAAGAGATTATGACTAATGTCTGGGGAAGGTAACAGAATTGAACAAATTCACATAGCTGATAGGTAGTACAGCCTCTATCTGAACTCAGCTTTAGTTAGCTCCAAAATCTGTGCACCTTTTGCCTCCCTTAAGTAAGGGGGTAGAAAAGCTCAAGAGATTCAGCAAAACAGAAATTATACATGCTACATGTTCAGACTAGAATCCAATAATTTTAAAATTTAATAACAAAAGAGGAACAAATCTAATACAAAATTATTTTTAAAATACTACCTTTTAAGTATCACTTGCCTATGAACAAAGTCAAACTGAAATTATCACTCCTTAGAAATAAGCAGAATCAGGAGGGCTGCATATCAGACTTGTGGGATATGGGCAAAGCTGTAACCAGAAGCTTCGCGGCATTTATTAAGAAGTTAAAAAGACTGAAAATAAACAGAGGAAATATTTGCCTCAGGAAGCCAGAAAAAGAATTATAAAACAACATAAAGAAAGCAGCACGTAGGAATTAATACAAACAAAAGCAGAAGTAGATGAAATAGAACAGAAAAAAATAAGAGCCTCACCAATAAAAAGACAAAAGTCTGCTCAAAAGAAGGGGAGAGAGAGAGATCACAAATAAACACATTAGGAATGAACTAGAGACATAACTATAGAAGCACAGAAAATAAAACAGATGCAACAAGAATACTGTGTACAACTTTATACCAACATGCTTCAAAGTCTTGGTGAAATGCATTATATTTTTAGAAAAGAGAACTTACCAAGTTTGAAGACATAAAAATCTAAATGGGTAATAATGTAGAAATAAATGATAAGAGAACTAAATATCTACAACTAAAAGGATAACATTGACTTAGGAATATTTATAAGTAGGACCTATTAAATCATCAAGAAATGAATAGCTTCTATCCTAAATAAACCGACCTAGTGAAGGAAACAAAAAGGACAGTTTTCTGATTTACTCTGTAAACCTAGTTCCCAAACTTCTTGTGTTCAAACATCTAGGAAATTAGAGTAGACATATTAGAACTAATTTTTTCTCTGTGTTGATAGGATGTAAAATCAGCTTACAAATATCAATAGTAGCTTTTCTCAAATTACTTTAACTAATTACATAACATAAGCAATAGCATATGGGAAAAATGATCCTATTCCTGAAGCACGAAAGATGAATAATAGTATCTTTCACTGCACAAGAACAAACTATATTGCAAGCTAACATATTCAATCCTTGTAGTGGCATTATAAGCTAAGAATTTCTTTATTGATGAGCAAAGCAGATACAGAGAAGTTAAACAGTTTGTCTGGGGCCATACAGCTAATAGGTTGTAGAATCAGGATTTAGACCATGTTTTCCTGGATCCAGCATATGCTTGTGACCCCCAGAATACAGAGTCTTCTGTAAATGCCCTTGAGTAGATCCCACAAGTTATGTGAAAGGCCTTTGTGACAAAAAGTCTGATACTTCAGTAAAAGTTTTTAAAGAATATTTAATAAATGGAGATACAAACTTTCTGAATTACAAGATTTCAAATTTAAAGATGCTGTATTAGTCAGGATCAGATAAGCTTTGTTGCTATAACAAATGAAGCCTCCTTGCCCAAACCAGAAGGATTCAAACAAAAGTTAATTTCTCTCTCTTTTCCTCTCTCTCTGTCTCTCTCTCTGTCTCTCTCTCTCTCTCCCTCCCTTGCTCCAACTAGGATTTTATATGGTCTTCAACAAGCTGATTCTAAAGTTAATTTGAAAGGGAAAATAAGGAAGAGCAGTCAAAAATTTTGAAATAGAAAGTTGGCATTTATGAGAGAGAGGAGACTTATTTTTACCATATCTGAAACAAGACATAAAGTTCTATTAATTAAAATAATGTAGAACTAGTGAATAGATATTTAGATAATTAAATAGGAAAAACCCCAACCATGTACATATATTATACACAAGGATTTAATATCTGATAAAATGATATTTCAAATTAGTTTATGAAAAGATAATTGTCTACCCATTTAAAAATGTTAATGTGAAAGGATAATGGTCTGATCATTTAAAAATAGTCAAAACTGGGTACAGTGGTACAAGCCTATAATCGCAGCACTTAGGTGCTGAAGCAAGAGCATACTTAGTTCGAAGGTAGCCTGGGCTCCATAGTGACTTCAAGGTCAGTCTGGACCACACAGTGAGATCTCGTTTTTTAAAAGCGTAAAATAATCACATGCACCAGATTCAGAAACAAATTCCATACATATTGAATAACTAAAGATGAAAAGTTATGAAATGATAGAATAATATATGAAATAATGTCCAAAGAGACATTTTATCATCTTATGGTTTCATAAATATTACACAAAATTCAGAAAGAGTAAAGGACCAGAATACAGAGTTTATAATACACCAAAGGTCAAATTAAAATAAAGTATGGACTGGAAGAAATTTTCAATATGAATGAAAAGTGAAGAATAACTATCCAGAAAGTATGCAGAGGATATAAAAGCCAGTAAGAAAAAGACATATGTCACAGTAGGAAAATGATCAGCGCACATGGACAACACCTAAAAGGAGGAATATAAATGATCATCACATGAAAAGATGGACTTCACCAGGAACCAGGGAAAATACAAATCCAAACAAAAATGAATTACTTTGTCTGTCACACAGTGGCAATAATGACCACAAATAGTGTGGGAAAATCGGGTCTCTTTTTCATCAATAATGGGGCTATAAATGGGTAGGGCCTCTACAGGTAGCCATTTAGTAGATCTGTCAAAATTTTAAAATTCATGGGCTGGGGATTTATCTCAGTGCTCAGAGTGTTTGCCTCACAAGCATGAGACCCTGAGTTTGATTCCTGGTACCAAAAAAAAAAAA